>JAECMU010302266.1:0-11977 GCA_016106625.1 Dracogyra subfuscus
CGGCAGTTTATACGTCACCGACGGCAATTGCCGTCGTTGCCGCCGTTAAGTTCGAGCCCTGCAATGCATTTAGTAGATACAAGCAGAAAGATAATGAGCATCCTAAGTCATTAAGCGCATTTATGTGGGAATTTTGCTGATATTGTCTTATAGAAATATTATGTTATCTATATAAAGTATGCAGACAAATGACATATTGGTAACAACTATAACTGAAAGAAGATATTGTTTAAATTGGGAGGGAAAAATTGAATAAAATGAGTTTTCAAACTTTAAAAAAAATATTTTTGCAATAAAATGGCAGTTCTTTTTACATTATTTAATGTGGCATATTAAATAAAAAGACAGAAAAAAGAAGTCTTATCAAGTCAAAAAGTTTAACGTGTACATTCAGAGCAAGCTGTTTTAGCACACGCCTGTCATGGGCAGACCAGGACAGAAAGGAAAAAAGAAGAAAAGCAACTGCTTTTATAGAGCAGGCAATGAACAAGCAAAACAATTTTCAATGCTGTATTGTTGAAAACTCATTTTATTCCATTTTTGTCTGATTTGAACAAAATCCCCGTTTACTTACAGTTGTTACCAATATGTCATTTGTTCGCATACTCCATAATATATGATCTGACATTCCTACAAGAGATTATCCAGTAAAATACCCATCGTGTTATTTAACTAAAAAAACACCCAGAAAAGATCTATACTCATAATCTAATTGTTTCATGGTTTAATAAGAAGTGAACGCTATAGCGTTTAGTTTCCCGTAAACCATGAAACAATATTGTAGCGAATCAAGCATTTTGATTGGTTTGTTTGTCATTGTACCAGGTAGATTCTACCATGGCAACAGTCAACTAATAATAGTAAGCTTCTTTTACAAGTATTTATAGACAATAAGCTTCCTTGCACAAATTACTGGAAGAATGATTATCATCACTTGATTCAGAAAGAAAAAATAACATGTTAAAACAAATTTATATTATCACAATTCCTTGTAAATGTTTTAATTTTAAAAAGCTTTAAACTTTATGTAAGCTTATCATTTGGCTATTAAGCTTCAACTTGTCACAAAAAAATTGCAGAAATATGCCGACTGACATCAGACACTGACATGATGTGTAAGCTTGGCCTACTTGTATATTAGATTTCAAGCTATCTGGTTAGCCATCTGGTTTAGGAAAACCTACTTGTTTGTTGTGAATGTTTAGCTCTTCCTTTCTTCCGCTGTAGCATCGCCATTACTTGTCCCGTTCACCTGTTCATTCATAGTGTCATCAGATTCAGGCTCGTCTGAAAAAAAAATTCAAAAGAAAAAATCAACAATAATAATACATGTACTTCAACAGAAAAATCAACCTCCACTGAGGGGATTTGAACCAGAGATCAACTGAATTAAAAGGGAAATTTACTTTCATTTTTTCATTTCCAATATTGTTTAACGTGCACATTCAGAGCAAGCTGTTATAGCGCATGCCTGTCTTGGGCACACACCTCAGCTATCTGAGCTGTCTGTCCAGGACAGAATAGAAATTAGTGGGTTAGTTGTTATTGTTTGTGAAAGAGAAAAGAGGGTGTAGCGGCCATACACCTACCCAATGAGTCCTTAAAAACTCGCTCTGGGTGGGAGCCGGTATCGGGCTGCGAACCCAGTACCTACCAGCCTGTTGTCCGGCGACTTAACCGCTATGCCACCGAGGCCAGGAAATTTACATTAGCTACTGCCATTTTATACCAACACTACTACATACTCTCCCTCTGAGTGAAGCTATGTCCCAGAGCTTTGGGCAATGGGCAGTTGAACTGTTACGGGTCCTAACTGGGTTATAATTGCACTCTTGTGTTAAGAACGCACTCTTGTGTTAAGAACACACCCAGTCTCTACATCAGCTCCAAATGTAACAGAAAAATCAACACCCACTGAGTGTATCTGAACCATGGGCGTCATTTGGTGGGGGACAATAATTTATAGGAGGNNCCCTCCCCCCCCCCCCCCTACTTTTTCCTTGCAAATGACGACCCATGATCTGAGCCACAGACTTTCAATACAAGAATCCAATGCTTTACAGATAGTTAATAGGGAAATTCCAACTAGCTACTGCCAGTAGAAGCACTTTATACCAACACTACTACAATATATTGCCATCAAGTTCAGTCATGAGTTCTATACAAAATACAGATGTCTTTTCTTTCTAAAAATCAAATTCTATCAGAATCCATTTGAAGGGTCTCGTACATTGCATATTGTAACATAATGCCTTAAGCTACTATTTATAAATAAGAATTACCAAATGTTTGACATCCAATAGCCGATGATTAATCATTCAATGTGCTCTAGTAGTGTTGTTAAACAAAATTAAGTAATTTTTGTGATTATGAGTTAAATTATTACTTACTGTGGCTAAAGCATTGTTACCTAGCTCAGTGTGTATATAAAAAACACACCTTAATTTGAAGTTTGGACTAATAAAATGTGATTTTTACAAATATTAAAAAATATATATATATAATTCACACCAAACAAGTTATATAATTATAAAGATTAACTTTTACCAAAATTTAAGACTAATTTTCATCAAAACTTAAAGAAACGTTCACCAATGGCTTAACTTAATTTGATCTTTATTTTAGTTTTAGTTTTGTTTTCTTACTAAGCTAAAGAAAAACTTTAACATTGGCTATGACACAAATTCTTAAGTGAGGGAGATACAGACAGACTTTATTGTGCACATAACTAACAACATTAACATTAATTTAGCAGTAAAGCAGCTTGTTTAGAGGATGCTTGGTAGTTCTTGGTGATGGTAAATGCTGCCAGACCAGTTCTCCTATACACTTACTGATACATTAAAAATAGTACTGGTGGTTATCAGTTATGAACCGCTGGTCTCAAGTCAAGTCTGTTGTCTTTACATCAACTGACTAGTCCAACTGTAGTGGAATGGACAGCACACCTAGGTTATGTGTATAAACCAAACTGCTCGGCAAACACCAGATGAGTGTCCTTGTATTTCAATACTTTATCATAGGCGGCATTCTTTTTGCAGACATTACCAAGTGTTCTTAATTACTTCTAGGCACTTTATTTTGAATTTTGTTTTAAAATACTATTCATTATGATCAATTTAAATTGATGGTATTAAATAAACAATGTTTAAATAAGGCTATATTATTGTAAAAAATGATTTATTGTTTTCTTTAAACATTACAAGTGAACACATCACAAAAGGCAACAAAGCTAGTGTTTTATACATATTTGTACACATGGGATACCAACAAGTGACCAGTCTAACCCAGGACAAATATTTTCTTTAATGAGAATATCATACTTTTACAGCATTAAATGTTGTTTTGAAGTATAGAATTTACGCATGTGCCTAACATTCCATTGCTGTCACCTAGTTGAAATATTAAACAAAGGGACACAGCCTATTGGTTATCTGTTTGAGAGCACTGTCTAAAATAAAACACTTCA
Source organism: Dracogyra subfuscus (assembly GCA_016106625.1). Classification (NCBI taxonomy): domain Eukaryota; kingdom Metazoa; phylum Mollusca; class Gastropoda; order Neomphalida; family Peltospiridae; genus Dracogyra; species Dracogyra subfuscus. Next base: position 3,470 of record JAECMU010302266.1, read on the forward strand.
TGACCTCTCACAGATCAGATAGATGTTTTATCACCAAGATAATCTCATACCTTGTAATACAGACATCAGAGTATTATAAGTGCATGTAATAGTACATGATGGAAGCTTTGTTTACTTATATTATTTTTTTTTAAATAAAGTAATGTTGAGCATTTACCCTCTGATTTTATAAAACACTTTAAAGATAAAAATGGATTCTTTTGAGGTATAAAGTCAGCATATATCATATATCTTCAACTTTATTGTTTAAACAGTTCTTTGTGATTCATTCCAAAATCTGTTGTCTAATATATAACAAAATTAATATTAACTGAACAGGTTAAAAAAAATTCTTACAATAGAAAATATTGCTTTTTGTAATTATTTTTTAACCATTTTATTTTTTATTTTTTTGGTGGTTGTTTTTCAAAATGATTTGTCACTGACAGCTCACGTCACATTTTGAAAATATCTGCGCCTCTGGCAAACTACTGGAACTGATGCATGACTACAGTCCCACACACCAAACGTATTCACGAGACTCAATTCAACCATGTTGTTGTTAAGTTTGCTTTGTGATTCATTCACAACAGATTATCTATACCAATAATAATGACACAGGCTGACACACCAGCTTTATTAGAAAATAATTGCACCTATTGCTTCATATTCAGTGGTAATGTTGGAGACAGCCAGTTGACTAATTCACACTGAGTCTATTGTACACGTCTCTTCAACCAGATGATAAAAAACTAAACAACTATTGCTGGTAAAATATTTCTAAATTTATATATACATTAGCTTTACAAATCAGGGCTGTTTCACAAATTACTACATAGGGTACGTAGGGACACAGATTTTTCTCCAATACCGTGGCTTTATATAAAATCAGGGCTGCAGAAAGTACTAGACCGCTCACCAAATGCGTGTAAAAATTCTGATGGATGAATAAAACAAATGCAATTACCAGTCTGACGGTCTATCTGTCTTTTTTATTTCATTTGTCACGGGATGTTGATCATTTACCAAGTGTTCTTAATAATGTTTTGTTAATACATTTATATATATATCATTTAAAGTGAAGACACTGTATATTATAATATTGTTAATAATATATTGTCCTATAGACTAGTATAGATTCTGGCAGGCTAGTACATTTTAATCTGGTTCTGGCTAGTTAAAAATAAAGAAAACTAGAAATACTATTGACGACTGTCCCTGTATGTTATGTAACTGACGGACTGTAGGAGCAGGCCTAGTTTAAAATGTTTTGAAAAAGTCTGTTTTGTTTAACAACACCACCAGAGAGCACATTGATTAATTAATTATTGCCTAATGGATGTCAAACATTTGGTAATTCTCACAGTCATTGGAGTAAACCTGCTACATTTTTCCTAATGCAGCAAGGGATCTTTTATATGCACTTTCCTATAGACAGAAAAACACATATTATGGACTTTATCCAGTTGTGGTGCACTAGTTGGACCAAAAAAAACACCCCAATTAACTGACTGGATTTACTGAGAGGGTTAGATCCTGAGAAGCAAGCATTCAACTGACTGAATATGCTGAGTGTTTCGTTAAATAAAACATGTCTTCTTTCTTCCACTGACATCATGTACCGGTAACCGTAAATAAAATGTGTTGAGTGTGTCATTAAATAAAACATTCCCTTCCTTCCATCCCTATGACACCATGTACTCGGGGTTTTGAAACACTAGAACCTGTTTAAACAGCCAGTTGTATTCACAATACTCTAGTCTTATTGTTCTTCCAAGCTGTTATGCAACACTGGTCAACCGTTAGTTTCCAAAAACTTAAAATAGACATCAATAGGCAAATTGAAGATTACTATCTCACTGCAAAACCAGTTTTTTAAAAAGTACATCTGGAAAATCAGTTCTACTGTTATATATCCAGTGACATAAGTAGTGAATACAAAACTATCAGTATAGTGAAGGACACATATCTTCAAAGCTATCTTTATATTACAAAAATTGATTATATAGCATGTGTCATAGTGACATCACAGCCTAGAATGGTTTTATGATATCGTAATGCTAACATAGCTTCAAAAATCTATAGACAGAACAATAGTGTGTAACAAATGTGTTAGGATGAGGTAATTCATCGATTACACAAATGTAATTCATGTAATAGTTACCTAGGTAAAAACCATGTAAGCTGACTTCCTGTTATGTGAGACTTTGAAATATTGTTTCCTGTTCCAGTACAGGCTCCCATCCAGAATTAATGTTAATGGGTCAATGGGAAGGTGTACTAACTATACTGAATTTTATTTATATTATTAGCCACTAACCACTAAGCATGGACTCCTGTCCAGGACTGCATGTTTGAAACTTAATTGAATATAAGCACACCACAAAAAAAATAAAAATAATAATAATAATAAACTAAAATGGAAGTGAAGTGTCTTCTGATATGATATCTAAAACCTTTTTTAAAAATGGCTGCTAAACACAAAAGGAATGACATGAGTCTTTTTATTAAATGTTTTCAACCTACAGGTGTGTACCGGTATGTACACCATGAAGGCTTTCAATGAATAGTCACACATGTAAATATGCAGAGTATGTAATGCTTAATTTTTGCTGCTGTCTGATTGTGCATATACATGTATAGTTAGGTCTAGATTATCTATGGGTATTGTTTACGCCTGGTTAGCAAGCTAACTGGTAGAGTGCAGCTAGTCGCCTGAGGTATGTTAGGTCAAAGAAGGATTCATCTCCCTTAGGCCATTATAAATTTTATGCAACATTTTTATTCCATTTTTTCGTTAACGGAGGTGTGAATTAAAAACAAAATTCAGGTCACTAAAAACACTGCATACCATGCAAATATATAAATAATGTTTTTGCAAATAAAAGCCCCTCAAAACGGGGAAGGCTTTTATTACCCAGGTGGGTGGAGATCATCTTAGCAGTCCCCAGGTACTGTCAGGGTGGTTTTTTGTCACAACCAGTGTGCCATAACTTATACATGGTATGTGTTGTTATGTCTACGGTAAAGAGCATATAAGAGATCTCTGTGTTTTGAAAATGAGTTTCTTATCTTATTCTCTAGTTCAAAAATGTTGAAATAAAATATATAAGACACCAAACAGTTGTAGTTTAAAATGTGTTGAGACGTTTCCTTTCCTTTCCTAATTTCTATCCAATTATATATATATATATATATATATATATATATATATATATACACACATACATACATACATACATACATACATATACATATATATATGAATGATTCATCACATGTGTTTTTAATAAGAAAAATATCAACTGAGTCAATGTTAATCAGTATTTGTCGAGGCTGATTAATTAGACAAGGTTAATATTTTACATATTATAAAAAAACCCCAGTAAAATTCTATTTATCCCATAACACTTCTAAACTAACAAGCTAATTCAATATTTAATAAATCAGTTCTAAAGTTGTCTCCATCAGTAATATCATCACAATTAGCAAACAAATTATTGGACTTCACACACTTTAAATTAAACCTTTTAAAAACATTACTCTCAGGTACACAGGTAAACAAATGAACCATTGACAGCAAAACATTATTGACCAGGTTAAAAATGCAAAATATCAAACAGGTTTAAAACCTGGATATTATTGGTAAATTATGAGATAAAGTAAAAATACCGCCAACTGTATTAAGAGGTCAATGTTTAACAAAGTGCATAGACAGACCAGGAAACTGTTTTAATCTATTTTTTCTTTGATAAATGTTGAACATAAGTTATTTTTAAATGCATATATCTTGAGGGAATTTTTTTTATCTTTTTCTCAGTGTGTCTAGCAAAGTATTTATTTATTTCCTTGTAAGTGATACTGAATTTTGAAAGCTGTCTTTTGAGGCACTTTTAGAGGAAACTCACTACATTTCTCCACTAGTAGCAAAGGATATTTTATATATGCACCATACCATAGACAGGATCACTCATACCACAACCTTTGAAATACTAGTCATGGGTGCACTGGCTGGAATGAGAAATAGCCCAATGAGCCCATCAAGGGGGATCGATCCCACACCGACCACACATCAGGCATGTGCTTTACCACTGGGCTATGAAGACAACTGATGGTACAGCCAAGGTGAAACATCCTCAATTCTGCCTTTAGTCTTTGTACTACATTATTTCAGGTGATACTACTTATCTTGGCTGTTCCAGCATTTTATTCACCCCATATTAAAATTGAGTTTTAATCTATACAATCGATGATAATGTGTAAAGAAACATTTTTATTTACATAAATCTTTTGTGTGAAAAACAGTTGTAAGAGTCTATATGGGTTTAAAAGTTATATTTTTATATCACTTTTATAATTATAGTTGGTTGTATGTAGTAACTAGTTACATGCCAATTGATTAATTCCCTTTTGCTGCAAACATACTGGTATTGTATATGATACATTTACAAAGATGTGATAATATAAAAATAATATCCTAACTGGCTTTTAAGCTAAAAAGTATACATCATACTTAAATAAGTTATTTTTCAGCATTTCAGATCAACTTCAGTCTACTATGTTCAAAATATTTTAAAGTTAAAGTTTATTTTATTTAAAGACACCACTAAAGCACATTGATTTATTCATCATTAGCTGCTAGATATTTAACATTTGGTAATTCTGACATATACGGTACTAGTCTTAGAGACGAAACCCGCCACATTTTCCCATTAGTAGCAAGGGATCTTTTATATATTTCCCAGAGTCTTTGATTTACTAGTTGTACTACACTGACTGAGATGGGAAAAACCTCTATCTACTGAGATGATTCGACCCTATGATGGAAGTACCTCAGGTGAGCTCTCTATTGACTGAGCTTGATTCTGCCCCTTACAAGTATTTTACTGGGGTGTGTGTGTGAAGGTTGAGGAGCTGAAAATGGATAAAAAGCTGACAAATTTTATACCCGAATATTAGTCATTCCTACAATTTTAAAACCTATCATATATTGTGGTATGCTGTAATCCAATCCTTCATTTTTGCAGTAGGCCAGCAGGTTTTAAAAGATAATGAGTCATCGTGATTTTTACGACTGAATCGAGTCAAAGTAAACTTTTTGTTGTTGTTAACATTGGCTCTATGGGAGGGTGGATACCAAAGTGTTGTGTATGAAAAGACTGATGAATAGCTGTATGCAAAAAATATAAGATAACTAACAGCAGAGACTGTGGAGTGTATTTAAAAGTGTGTGTTGTGTGTGTGAGTGGGGGGTGGGGAGAGAGAGGCACTGTCAGTTACATGACCTGGGAGATAAAAATAAATCTGTTATGTGTATTTGAGTGGCCTGAACCAGTTAGGGGGAAGTTTGGGGCATCTTCACCTTGAGAAAAAATTGAATTTCAGGTGCTAAAATACAGCATTTCCTTCCTTTTGAGTAAAATGAAAAGTGGCCCCTGGATAGAGTACAGATAAGGGTAGCCAACAGTGTTTGTAACAACAGAGTTCCATGTTATTTATGTAAGAATCTTTGTTTTTTCTTCTCTTTTATTTTGCTCATATCAAACTAAGTTTCAAGTTTAGCATCCTTTTTTGAGATGTCTGCTCAGTACAGAATCCAATGGACAAGAAAGACATTAGACAACTATTGCAACATATCTTTTCATTTTAACTTTATTTTTCATGCTTATATCCTATTAAAGGGGAAGGATGATAAAGAGCTCCCTTGATGAGCTGTCAATCTAGGATCGATTCCCGTCAGTGAGCCCACTGGGCTATTTCTCATGACTGGTGTATCAAAGATGATGATATGTGCATGATAGTCTGTGGAATGGCACATATAAAAGATCCTTTGCTACTAATGGAAGAATGTAACAAAGTTTTCTCTCTAAAACTATATGCCAAAATGTCCAAATGTCTGACATCCAATACCCAATAATTAGTAAAATCAATGTGCTCTAGTGGTCATTAAACAAACAGAAGTTTTATATCCAATGAAAGTTTAAGCACACTGTCCTGGCTGCACACATCTGGATTGTGTCTCAATGGCAAGGAATAATGGTGAAGCTGATAAAGCTCTTTCTCCATGGGAGTCTGTTCTAGGATGCAGACTCCAAAACTACCACCCTTAGAGCCAATAGCTTAACCATTACATTTACAAGGCCAGTCCCTGTTAGATCACATGCTAATCTCCTTGCTAATTAGAACCAAGGTATCTCTTATGCACTTTCCCAGACAGGATACACATACCATGGCCTTTAATTAATATAAAAGGATCTTTCATGGAGGACTGGTGCTGGCCTCAGTGGTGTAGTAGTTAATCTACCAGACATAAGGCTGGTAGGTACTGGGTTCGGATCTCGGTACTGGCTCCCACCCAGAGTGAGTTTAATGACTCAATGGTTAGGTATAAAAACACTGAAACGACTTCCTTTTTTTACTAACCACTAGCCTACTGTCCTAGACACACTCTAGATAGCTGACATGTGTACCCAGGACAATGTGCTTGAACCGTAATTGGATATAAGCAGTAAAATAAGTACACAACAGACAAGATTACACATACCATGTTCTTTAATTAATATACATATACCTTTCATGAAAAACACAGAACTCAAACTACTCTCAGGCAGTCAGCAAGCCAATTACTAACAGAGTCAAGTGTTTCTCAACTTCCGTATCATCAAGACCCAGTATTTTAGTTGGTTGTCTAAAGGTTTTATAAACATTTATCAATCTTTTCACTGAGGAAATTGAATAAATGAAACACTGCAGGAATTTATAGAATGTTATTTTATAGCACTTACAACTTTGCTTCTTTCTTGTTTCTCTCAACGACATCACAAGCTGTGCTATCAATGCCATATATTCCTCCTGAAATAACAATACAACAGCATTTACAAGACAGTATTCATGTGGCTTGATTACAGTGACTGACTCAAACAGTTATGGTACACTATACTTACAGCCTGGATTGCATATATTTTACACTAATAATTTTTTTAAACACTCACCAAAACCCCCAGAAGTTATGTTTATTAAAAGGGCATTTAAAAGTCTACATGTATTTCCTAACTGATTTATTTTAAAAACCCACACTGGTGTATATATGCTTTCAGTGATCCCCTCCCCCATCACTCTTACGCTCTGTATGTAATGCCTGAACACCCTCCCCGTCCCTCTGGATGTTTTATGGATGATCCACTAAGCATTGAGGGGATTTTTATGAATCAGTCACTAAATTTTACAAAAATATTGGTGAAAAAAGGTTGGGCCCATATGTATTAAAAGTACAAGTACTGGCATGATGTTGTCCCTTTAAATCCTCCAACACATGTCCATCTGATATCTGTTTAATATTAAACATATATTCCAGTATTGATTACTTCAATAAAACAGCTGTTTCACCCATCCCCCGAAAACTAATAGTTTATCAAAATACATGTAGCATGTCGGCCTACACAGATGCATGAGCAATGGGGAAAGCTGCATCAACAACATAAAGCTTCTTTATTCTGTATTGATCAATGGAAACTGTTTCTTTTTCCATTTGAATGTCAAAAGGCAGGCCTGACTTGAAACTAGGAGTGAGCAGCAGCTGGCTAAAAATAGTACAGTGAAACCTGTCTAAACCGGATGACGTCGGTGACCTAATATTTATCCGGTTTAGACAGGATCCGGTGTTTAGAAGGTCGCGTTTTTATAAAACAGAGTTATTGCCCTTGACGTGCGATTTGCAACGAATTACCCGAGAATGATTTCATTGATCCAATAAACCTGTTTTGTAACATACAGTTATATAATCATTTATTTAGTTAATTTTAACATTGTGCTGCAATATTTACTAATTATTAATGCATTGTTTGTTTCCACAAGTTTCTTTTGCCATGCATCTAGAACTTTCTTTCGTAAATTCGTATGTTCGTAGTTAAAAACAAACATGTCCGAGAATTGCCGAATGAATCTGAATGTGGTAAAGGTAACATCTCGCCGTATCCCTATTTTGTTATATATATATTTGTGAACTAACTTTAAAACAAAACAAAACAAAAAACAAAACAAAACAAGTTTCAGCATAATTTAGTTTAGTTTTTTCTATCATTTTACTCTTAACTGTGCCTGTATTTCAGTGTTAAATTGCATTGACCAAATCAAAGGCAGAAACCGTAAGGCGTGTGTAGCAGGCATGTGTTTGAAGGTGAGAAGAAGTCGACAGTTTCAGACAGTACAATTGGAAACAATCAAGCATTAATTACTCTGCTATTCTGGGCTGAGACCGCTGAAAGCGGTGACCCATGACGTAACACCAGATGTTGGTCAGTGGAAATTCCGGTCGGCTTTGTTAGCTGGAAGTTGTGTTTTCACGCTAAGTTGACTCTTCATTCATTTACACTACGCCGGTTTGTTCAAGTTAATTTATTAAAGGAAACATGACACGTGACCTATATTTGGCATCAACCATGTACAATTAATTATAAATTGAATCATCTAAAAAATTTTTTTTACAAAAAAAAGTAATTACTTAAAATATCTCCGTAAAGAAACAGATAC
>JAECMU010302617.1:0-12423 GCA_016106625.1 Dracogyra subfuscus
GCGGGGGTGAGGGAGGTGGGAGGGGTATTAGTAGTAAAAGAAAAAGAAATCTGGGCTGGGTTTACAAAAGTATGCGCAGTTTTTGGTCCCTCAGGTTTGCTTGATTTTGGAATTAGGTTTTTGTTAGTTTTTTTGGCGTTCGTTGGGATTCTTGTTTGCAGGCTGAAATCGGGAGCTGTTATAGAGCACACCATGTTGGAAGTGTTAAGGAAGAGTTGAATCGTTTTGGTAGGGATATGCAAGTGACATCTTCTGGCGTTACTTGATTTTCATGACTACATTCAGTTTTAAAACATTTGAGATGGTGTTTAATACAAATACAAAACACAGTAAAACAATGGGATGTGACTTTTAATATAGAGTCTTTTTTTTTTTTCATCTTCCACCCCCATGATAACAATTAATTGTTCAATAATTAAATCTGAATTTTTTTTCATTACATATTAATTTCTGTATTGTTCAGTAAATGAAACATTAAATGCAGAAAGTAAAAAATAATAGCTTATAAAATTATTTCTCTTTTTCCTGTGTTTCATCTATTGAAGCTGGACTGATAGGATGCCCCAGAATTGCAAACTGCATTGTAAAAAGTGTGAGTCCTAGAACTCTGTAAGTTTTGTTACTGGAATCATCCCAGTGTTAGACATGCATTCCAACACATCATCAAGAGGAGGCCACTAATGCGACCATGGGTGTACAGAATCTGAAGTGTTTCTAGTCAATAATTATTTTCCCATTTTTAACATGAAATAGAGGTGCGCTAACAATTGATGGTAGGAATATTATTTTGCTGTGGTTACTACAGAACTGTATCCAAATTGTCTTGACCGCAGTAGCATACTCGTGTCTTAATTTGATCTGTGACTATACATAACATTATTGGTCCTCATCTGGTGCATTCAAAGGGGACTATAGGTTTCATTTCTGTTTATCCAACATATACTTTTCAGGATGTTTGTTTTTACCATGCTTTAATATATTGAACTGAAATTGTGTGTATAGTTTATTATTATTACCATATAGCTTTATACAGTTACAAATCAAGTCAATCTAATTAAAATTGGCTTCACTATTACATGTGGATCTAACAGTAGCCAGTTGTAACTCATGTCCACCAATCAAAACCTTACTTGCAAAATCTTGCCAGTAAAAATTATTTGAAAACATTCCTAATTATCCTGAACTAGAGTATACGATATGTTTCATGTGAATTACGAACGCCTTAAAACATACTTTATTTTTTAAAATAAATAATTTGTAATTTAAAACTGAAGACTGATTTAGTTGGGGTTTTCTTTAATAAATCAATAATGTGTAATATAAAACTGAAGACTTATAACCAAACCCGTACGTATTGGTATGGTTCGCTGTACTGCAGCCACTAAAATAGACTCGCCCGATATTTTTTGAATTTGTATGCTCCCAAATAACGTTATAAAAGGAGAAGTGTGATTGGACAATATTTAAATTATTATTTACAGACGAAATGATAGTCTAGTCAGTGCTGTTAGCAATCTGATTAAAATTAGTTCTATTGGTCTAAATACGGTATTTGTAATTCACACAAAACATGTCGTATACACTCGGAATGTTTTAACATTATTTTCAGATCACTGGCAATATTCTGCAAGTAATGTTTTGATTGGTGAACATGACTTCCAGCTAGCTGCTGTTAGATCCACATGTAATAGTGGAGCTAATTTTAATTAGATTGCAAATCAAGTTTGACTTTTGTGGCATTTTACCCGATTTTGACAGAGTTATGGCACTTGAACTTAAAGGGACATTCCTGAGTTTGCTGCAATATTGCATGATGTTATCGACTAATAAAATATTTCTACGATTAAACTTACATATTAAATATATTTTCTTGTTTAGAATATCAGTGGCTCTATATTAAAGGTGTTTTTGATCGTTTTAATATTTGTCCTAAGTCAATTTTCATTTTATTTCCTAAAAGGTATTTTTTGGTACGTACGAAATTATTTGAAGACGAAATGCAGTTTGGGCTTCTTACAAATATTAAGACGACCAGAAACACATTAAATATACAGACATTGATATTCTAAACAAGAAAATATATTTAATATGTTAGTTTAATCGTAGAAATATTTTATTAGTAGGAAATATCTTACAATGCAGCAAACTCGGGAATGTCCCTTTAAGAGATACAAAATTTGTTTTCTAGATCTTTTATTCATTGCTTCAACATATTGTGCTGAATTTTTGTATATAGCTTTATCATGTACTGTTACAGATCATCTTGGACTTTTATTGTGATTTACCTATTTTTATTAGAGTCAAGACCCTTGAACTTAAGAAAAAAAAGAAGAAAAAAAGATTTTATTTAACAATGCACTTTGAACTTAAGAGACATGTACATCGAAATGGGTTTTTCAGACTTCTTTTTCCCAATGTTTCAAGATATTGAAATTAAAATTTTGAGTATAGCTTTATCATGTACTGTTACAGGTGGCAATTAAATTGTGTTTTTTTAGTCATGGCCTTTGAACTTGTACGGGACATGCATGTATGCATTGCTGTAGCAGTACTCTCAGAATATGTTCCATATAATTTACAACAGATACATTTGAATGTGTTATCTCTTTATGACAGGCTTGGCTGGATGATCACAAAAGAGATTTTGGTCATTTCATTGGTGGCAAATGGCATAAACCTGATGGAAGAAAATCTTACCAGACAAAAAACCCAGCTACAGGTATTATGACCAATGTCAGTTTAATTGCTGCTGTAAAGAGTGTAGATGTACATGTACATGTACATGCACCTCTGTGGGTTATTGTTAGTTGCAGATTGCTCAGAAACTGGTAAATGCAATTCTTTATGTGGAAAAATGTGTGCATGTATAGAATATCCCTTGCCTATTCATGTTACAGGTGCTGGCAGATGTTTTTTTTTTTTTTCATTTTCTAAACAGTTGGTTCTTAAAATGGGGTGCGACACACCAGCCGATTTTGGTACGTACTAGTAGTGGAAAATGCAAGTATGAAGAGGTCACTGGTTATAAAATCAGCCTCATTTAAGTCATTAATAAGTTGAAACCATGTTAAGATCCAGTTAGTCTAGATTTTTTTCTTATAGCAAATAATTTAATGTCTGCTGTAAAGAAAGTAATAATCCAGAATAGTTATCGTTCAGATCAGGCCAGAGTAGTTTCATTAAAAATGTAATCAGATATAAAAAAGGGTACTGGACTGTGGAAGTTTAACAATTCACTTCTAACAGATAAAGAGTGGGTTAAAACAATAAAAGAATTAATAGAACATATCAAACATCATTATTTATTTATTAGGCCCTATTTCTTCATTTTCCTTCACTGTTTTAATTATCTCTGTTTAAATTCAGGCTTGGCCTGTTTACTTATGTTGATTTTCCATCTTCCAAGGCATGGTACTTAATGTTTGCTTCAAACATTCAAACAAATTACTTTATGACTGTGCATAATAAACTCTCATGAGTTTATAATAAAAAGACCATCCTGAGTTTGTAGCCATATTATCAAGCTGTTGGCTAATCTAATTTGTTATAAATAAACTGATATGTTTCTTGCTTCGAATATAAATAGCTGTATGTGTAATGCAATTACATTTCTAACCATTCTCAGGTTGATATCACCGAGATGCCAGAGTGTGTGTGTGGGGGTGGGGTGGGGGGGGGGGTAGCCCCACTTTTATAAANNNCCCCCCAACTAGACTGTGTCCCCTCCACTACAGATTGACAGATTGTGCCCCCTACCCAGATATCTTTCTACAGGCCTGATTCTAATGTTTTATAGTAGCTCAAATTTCATATGTATCATTTAATTTTGTTCCAAATACCGAACAAACTTTTAAATAAGTGGGTGAAAAGAAATCCTGACAAGTATCCTGAATGTATTTAGACGTATTATGCTTTATAAATATTTTATTAAATAAAAATCATGTTAGATACAACAAATATTTGCATGCATACACACAAGCATGACCCGAACTGATGGTTTCTCGGGCATTAACAACAAAATATTTTTTATTTCGTGATAAGCAGTAATTCACAAAGGTCTCCAATAAGTCTGTTGGATGTCAACCAAATTTACCTACTGATAGAATACTTAATCATGGAGATATTCACATTCCTATTGTATGGTCTCCCATTGTCTATGCCCTCTCCCCATCCACAACTTGTACACAGGGCTATTTTTGTGAGATCTCGCATGAATTCACGGTTAGTGTCCACGAGTTGCTCGGCGACACAGACATTCGCAGTAGAATGTGAAAGAGGTCTATTGTTTTTGTAGGGTTTTTTTTTTTTTTCAATTCCAGTTACCAGAAAATATGGAGATTTCTTCTAAAGTTATTATGTTCGCAGTGAGAGACATACAGTTGCAGCATTTTAGTTGATATATCTCTGTTCATTTGTATTTGTAGGTGAAGTGTTAGCCTCTACTGTCCAGGGTGAAGATGAAGATGTAGATTTTGCTGTTAAAACAGCCAACAAGGCATTCGAGTCATGGAGTAAAACTCCACCACATGTGAGGGCCCGACATCTCTATAGGTATGTCATTCAGTGTTTGGGGGGTAGGGGAATGTAGCTCAGTGATACAGTAAAACTCCACTATATCTCTATGGGTAATTTCAGTGTTATGGACATGGCATTTTACACAATAAATCTGTATATTTATTCAAGTACTATTTGAACATTTTTGTTCTAGTTTATTTTGATGGTGGATTATGACTATATTATACCCTATGTATACGTAAGTCTGTATAATAATTAATACTGAAGATCATTCTGCAGTAATTGAGATGATGGATTATGACTATATTATACCCTATGTATAAGTCTGTATAATAATTAATACTGAAGATCATTCTGCAGTAAATTGAGATGATGGATTATGACTGTATAGATCATTCTGCAGTAATTGAGATGATGGATTATGACTATATTATACCCTATGTATAAGTCTGTATAATAATTAATACTGAAGATCATTCTGCAGTAATTGAGATGATGGATTATGACTATATTATACCCTATGCATAAGTCTGTATAATAATTAATACTGAAGATCATTCTGCAGTAAATTGAGATGATGGATTATGACTATATTATACCCTATGTATAAGTCTGTATAATAATTAATACTGAAGATCATTCTGCAGTAAATTGAGTAAATATATTAATTAATGAAAACCCTTAACAGACATTTTGACCCCAATGTAACATATCTGCTAAACTCTGCTCTGTTAATGATGACTGAATTTTATAATAATTATTTATACCGTTAATACTGATAATAATAGTGCTACCGAGTGTAAGGATAGTTTGCTTTATATAGTAAATAATTAAGTGTTACCTGCAATATGGATGTGTCATAACTGTTACGGATGGGGCATCATACAAACTACACAACAGGATCTATATCTTCATTTGTTTGTTACTAAGTACCAGATGCACATGTCATGCATAATGTCATTTTGTTTGACGAGCCATCTTTATTGCAAATGCACAACTACAATGTCCACCACAGTATCTCAGAACTTTATATTGAGAAGCTCATACTAATCATATGGTCTTGCTGAATCTTCCTTGCTGAGAGTTAAAAGTTCAGTTTGTAGATAACTAAAGTTTGCCATTGAGACTTTTAAATTTCAATTCTTGAAATTCATTTTGTGGAATGGGAAAAAATCTTTGCTTGTCATATTGTTACATGGAAACAAATGCTAGAAAGTGAGATGCAGTTTTTAAATTAAATTCCTAATTAGACTAATATTGTAATTTATTAATAGCCATACACTGATACAGAGGATTTGAGAAAAACATATATAAAAGCTTAAGATTCATACATGTATTATCACTTATGAAATTAGGAAAAATCAATATATTTTAATTACTGTAAAAAAACACGAAAACCCCCCCAAAAACATGGAAAGTAAAAGCTGCTTCTGAAACAAGATTATTTAAAATTATTTAATGTGCATTTTAAGTGGCATTTGTTGTCTAAATCCCTACCCCTAAAAAAAAAAATCAATTACAAGCATTTTCAATATGGTGGCTGGTCCAATGCCTAGTACCAGCCTCGTTAATATAGTGGTGAAGCCATTGGTAGGTACTGGGTTCACATCCTGGTCCCAGCTCCCATTCAATGTAAATGAGGAAATGTAACACTTAAGACTTCTGTCTCGCACTAACAACTAACCATTAACTCACTGTCCTACATAGACATCCCATATACATGTGTAGATGTGCTTAAACCACAATTGGATATAAACACAAACATTAAATTGAAATGAAATGATATTAGTGAGCATTCATTTTTGGGCAGAAAACAACTTTAAAGTTGATCATTAATGTAGTTTTGATGCATGGTGATGTAACTTTTAATACTGGATACAACAAGTACCTGCATGGATTATAGACATTCCATGTTAAGAGAGAATAAGTGGCCGATAACAGTCAAATATGTGTAAATCCCATAAAGCATTTTGACTGTCATACAGGTTGTACATTGTTCAACAATTTGTTTAAACTGAATTGGCAAATCAAAGGTAGTGTGGGTCCTGTGTTGATGTTATGGATGTGGCATCTCAATGTAAGTATATGTTATGCCACGTCCAACATTTTTATTTTTTAACATAATACATATGTGGTTGAATACAATTCATAAAGTTATCATTGCATAAAAAATATAAGTATAACCAAAAACCTACTCTTTTTATGAACAATTTAGAAAATAATTGGCTCAGAAATAAATAACTTATAGTAAATTTCATAGCATGAAAAAAAAACATTCTCTGTTGTAATGGCTATGTAACCACCAATGTAACACAACTGTAGTTGAAGTGTTTTAGGATTAGGTAGGCCTAACTCATTGGTTACAAGAACTATATTCACATAACTAAATAATCAGTTACCTAAGTAAAAAACTAACATGAACTGACTTCCTATTAACTAAGATTTTGAAATATTGTCCCCCGTTAAAGGATTGATAGTAATTAAAATTATTGTTTGTTTGTCTACATGTATATATTATTGTTAATACTATTTTTAAACCAATTTTTCTCGTCAGCATTGCTCGCCATGTCCAGAAACACCAGCGACTAATAAGTGTTATAGAATCAATGGACAATGGAAAGCCAATTCGAGAAAGCAGAGATGCAGATATTCCACTTGTAGTTCGACATTTCTACCACCACGCTGGCTGGGCCCAGCTGATGGATACAGAAATGAGAGGCTGGAAACCTCTTGGTAGGGAAAACGTTTTAAAATGCATGCTTTTATTTATTATGAAAATAATTGTTGCTGTATTATTTTTCCTTGACACTCTGTTTTGCACAAACATTATTATAAGTTATTTCATGCTTGTACATTGTTCACTGTGCGCAGTAATCCATTTTCAATATTAGTGTACTGTTTTCCATACCAGAGCCCTGATGCACAATGCCTTGGTATGAGTAAAACTATTTTTGAAAGATTACTTTGACTATTTTGTGAAGTTTTATAGATTCATAAATAATTTGGTAAATTTTCTGCATCTTTAGGTCACATGTAGGCTGATATTTTAAGTCGATCTCTGTCTGCCAAAAGAAATCTCTATGTGGAAAAGCCAGTGTGTTCTACTCAGGTTTGAAAGAGTCTGAGAAAATATTAGTTAAGCTGAAGTACACTTGAATGAAAAATCCCAAGTATAGTGTGTAGATAACTGAGAATTTGTACAGTTACTGTAAAGTTTCTTCATATGTATTTGCATGTGTGCACATACCAGTAGTTCTCTGAATACTATGATGGAATATTCAGGGTTCCTTCAGCCATCAATTGTATTTCAGTTTGTGCTCAATTAAGAACCAGGCACACTGTCCTAGGCAAATGTAAATAATATTAGGAAAAGACTAGTTAACCATCTTAGGCATCTGACACATGCTTATATTCTCCAAAGGTTCAAGCATGGCTGTAAGTGGGCAAATTAACCTGGCAAATTCTTCAGGACAGAGTTGGTGACAGAGTAGTTGGGATTCATGGCATTACTTTCCCACCTCCATTGAACTGTGAACTTTGTATACATAACAAAAGATTGCAATAGACCTATCATTCACTTTTTTGTTGTTGTAATGCTTTCATTCACAGGTGTTGTTGCTGGAATTGTTCCCTGGAACTTCCCTCTTATGCTACTGACATGGAAGGTGTGTCCGGCCTTGGCTATGGGAAACACGGTTGTCCTGAAGCCGGCAACATACACACGCCTCTCGGCCCTGTTATTTGCTGAGATC
The DNA here is from genome assembly GCA_016106625.1 of Dracogyra subfuscus. Classification (NCBI taxonomy): domain Eukaryota; kingdom Metazoa; phylum Mollusca; class Gastropoda; order Neomphalida; family Peltospiridae; genus Dracogyra; species Dracogyra subfuscus. The sequence continues at coordinate 8,268 of JAECMU010302617.1, forward strand.
TGTGCAGAGGCGGGACTTCCACCAGGAGTGTTCAATATCGTTACAGGAGGTGGAGCCTTTGGCAGCAAACTGGCTTGTCATCCTGATGTAGACAAGGTGGCATTTACTGGATCCACTGAAGTATGTACTAACTCGGATTATAATTACAAGTGTTTGCAGATAAAAATGGGCCACTGACAATTGACAATTGGGTTATGATAAATATTTCATATAACCCGTTGTAAAACTTGTCCTAAGTTTAATGTGTAAATACTGGTGGTTTATCCGTGTGTTAAAAATATGTGTATTGATACAGACAGGATAGCACATACCACAGCTTTTAATATACCTGTTGTTGTGCACTGGTTGGAACGAGAAATAACCCTAAATGAAACGTAGATTAAGAGAAAAGAACCTTGCATCAACAACAACGTACAAATGGAACAATCCTTCACAGTTTTCAAAGGCCTGCAGAATATCCCATCTTCACAAGCCATGGGCCTCATTCTATAATTCGTACAGAATAGGATCTGTGGACTTACGAAGATGAACATTATTAAGAGTAGTTTGGATAGAGGCAGCACACTTTAGTGGCATGACTTAAAATTTAACATTTTGTCTTTCATTTGCCTTTTACATCTGTGCTGATAAATGTCTGATGTAATTGAATGTTGTAAAGGTTGGACAAATACTGCGCCATGCGACTGCCGGCACTGGTAAGAAGCTGTCTCTGGAGCTGGGAGGAAAATCGCCTGTCATCGTGTTTGAGACGGCTGATCTCGACAGTGTGGTGGAAGGACTGGTCGAAGCTATTTGGTTCAACCAAGGACAGGTTAGAGCTCCGAAACATTACTTTAGTGTACACTTAAAGCTGAAACCTGAAAGTGTGGTATTTAACCGTTTCATCATCACTGTTTTATGTTGCATCAAGACGGATGAGAATATTTCTAAAATTATACTCAACTATTTAATAAATAGTGTTAAGGCAATATGTCGTTATTAGTAACTCATTAATTTGGCTGCATGTAAATAGCAATAAAACAATGTAGCTTGCTGTTTATTAAACACTTAAAGTGAGATTTATTTTTATAACTGTGACTACAATAAATGCAAATCCTTTCAGGGAAAGTTAGGTGTAATAGAATACAGTGAGTTGTGGGATTGATCTGCCTTAGCAGACGGACTCAGTGGGTTGTTTTCCTTATTTCAACCATCACTCTATGACCTGTATGCATGGGCTTGTTATTGAAAGTTGGAAGCTGTTTGAGAAAAGTATATGGCTATATCTACTAAATGCAAGGAGGTATTGTAAGCATGAAATGCCCACTTCCGGCCTAGTACAGTAATGAATACTCTATTTGAGATTTATCTGGAAGTATGTATACTACTCAAAAGAATTTAAGGGTCAAAAATTTATAACCAAATAACTTTCAGAGTGTATTAGATTGATGATGTAAACTACACCAATTTTTTTATTTATTGTTCCATATTTAAAAAAAACACAAATAAACGTCACTGTATACAAAAAAGTCACATGACATGCTGTCAAAGTTGAACGTTGTCAAACATGGATTTTACACATTAGCACATTAGTTTAATAGTGTGTGAATCCACCCATGGCGTGAATACACTCGACACATTGTTGCCTCATGCTGTTGATCAGACGTCTGAAGAACTCTTGGGGAATGGGCCTGCCACTCTGCCATAAGAAGTTGACCCAGATCATGAAGGTTGGCCAGAGGGGCATGGTTATCCCGAACTCTCCTGCCTGATTCGTCCCAGGCGTTCTCTATTGGGGCCAAGTCAGGCGAATATGCTGGCCAGTCCATCCTGGCGATACCTTGTTGTCTGAGAAAGTCCGTTACCACCCTGGCGCGGTGGGGTTTGGCATTGTCATCCTGCAGAACTGCCCCGCCGCCAATCTCCTGAAGGCCTGGGAGAACCAACGGCCGGATAATCTCATTCAGATAGCGGATTCCATTCAGATTGCCATCCACCACATAGAGGGGGGTCCTGTGGTGGATAGAGATGATGCTGCCACCACCGAACCGGTGACGTTGTCTAACGTTAACGTCAGCGAAGCGCTCCCCAGGACGTCTGTAGACACGAACCCGACCGTCGTTGAGCTGGAGACTAAACCTGGACTCATCAGTGAACATCACTCGACCCCACTGAACACGTTGCCACTGCAGATGAAGCTGCACCAGTGATGTCTGGCCGTTCTGTGACGTGGTAGGAGTGGTGGTCGAACAGCCTGGCGATGGCAGCGTAGATTATTGGCTTTCAAGACGATTGCGTATGGTTTGATCAGACACTCGAGTTCCAGTTGCAGTCCGCAGATTGTCACGTAATCGGCATGCAGTGGTTGTGTGTTGACGTAGAGCCATATTAGTGATGTAGCGGTCCTCTCTATTTGTAGTGCTTCGGGGTCTTCCCGAACGTGGACGATTTCGAACAGAATTCATTGCTTGGTACTGTTGCCAAAGTCGGCCAACAACACTCTGACTGACACCTAGTCTCAGAGTAACATTTCTTTGCGTATTGCCATCCAGAAGCCAAGCAATAGCCCTTCCTCGATCTTCGATAGTCAGTTGACGTCGTACCATTGTCAAATTTAGAGTGTGCACCGTACATGAACGCAAGCTCCAATTATACGGAAATTCAGCATTGGGAACATGGAATACACGTGCAAAGCGTGAAAATGAAGCGCTTTGTGAAAAAGCAAGTTATGGGCACTTAGCAGACCTTTCGCTTTCTCCCTAATTTACGTGCAAATGTAAGCATGTTTTCGCCATTAGAACTAGTCAACAGTGTCAATGACGGTGGATTTTAATTCATTTATGGGTTGCTTAGACCCACTTTCGTCAAAATGGAACGATACTATGCGTGACATTATGGTCTAGCTAATATAATTGACATTCAGAAAATACTGGAAAAAATATCGTCTGACCCTTAAATTCTTTTGAGTAGTATTTGTATACAAAAATAATTAGAAAGGAGTAAATATCCATTATTTTCTGTGAACTATTTTGACCTGTATACAGTACATTGTATTAGTGGAAAGACATTACTGTTATTTTAAATATGACCTGTTTACCAATCGACTTCAGATGAGACACAGATAGTGTTTAAAGCAGAATGATCTACATTTGATACAGGTGTGCAGTGCTGGATCTCGACTGTTGGCCCAGGAGACCATATTTGATAAATTAATTCTGAAACTGAAAGAACGACTAACCCACTTCCGTATTGGTGACAGTCTGGACAAGACCATAGACATGGGGGCCATTGTTGATGAATCTCAGAAGTCATCGATTGAGGACTATGTGGAAAGTGCTAGGAAAGAAGGTGCCGAGGTTCGTATCATCCTTAAGATAGGAATGTTGTTAAAGCTCTGATTCACTGCAGAATAAAGCTCACATAACACTACAGAGATTTAGTGTTTGTTTTAATCAGAACTTTCAATAATTACTCTCCGCTTTTAGTAGTTGAGCTGAACTAGACATTATTCTGAGCTGGTTGGTTAATAGCAAGCAGGGCATAAAATGTCAATTGCACCTGGGTTCTTTTACAAGGGAGTACAATAGTCTGAATAAAAAGATAATAGACAATGATTTCCCGCAATCGGAACACCTCATCACATTCAGCTACGCTAGAAATGTACAAGGAGTTCCGAATGGGATTTCCCGGAAGCATTGAGTTTAAAGTTCCGGGTCTGAACAGAAAGTACAGAAATTATGCGAATCCTATATAGATCCATTTGATGCTGCAGACCACTCTTTCAAAATTCTGTTTCGGCATGTAATAATTAAATGAACTATTTTCCTGGCTGTGTATGTTATATTTTAATAAATTCATTTAGCAAGGGTTGTATTTGTTTTCATTACAATACATGTCAAGTTTCAAAATTAATCATGCATATAACCTATTACCATGTAACCACACAGATGCCAAAAATCAATTATTAAAGATTAATAGACGAAATTATTATGCATTTCACTGTGACATAAAAATGTATGGATGGAAGTAGAGGCAGTTGTCTATTGGCAATGTAGTAAGAAACTTGCCCAGTGACGACGTCAGTGTGATAGTAAAAATATGACACGCATCTATAGTCCGTCCCATCATAGTTATAATTTAAACAAAATAATTTCAATTTGATATCACATTTGGAAAT
>JAECMU010302906.1:0-10489 GCA_016106625.1 Dracogyra subfuscus
AGCCACATATGTTACTATTGTCGTCTATGGGATTTGATTTGGTGGTATACACCCTAGAGAACATTAATTAATAAATCGTAGACTATTTTGATAATTCGGACACCTACACATCGCCTTCAAAGAATGTTTTTTGTTTTTGTTTTTTTGTTTTGGTTTGTTTAACGACGCACTCAACACATTATAATGACGGTTATATCGGCGTCGGACATATGGATATGTCGAGAAAAACTCCAGTGGTTAGCTGACAGGGTGCCTTCAAAGGAAGCCTGCTACATTTTTTTCATTTAGCAACAAGAGATCTTTTATCTGCAACTTTCCATTAATAGGACAGCACATACCACAACCTTCGATATACCAGTTGTACGGTCCTGGTGGGGAAGAGTAATACTATGTCATTTTGATGACATTCAGTGGATTGATCATACAAAACATGCTTGGTACTAAACACAAACTTAAACTGATATAATGCAAAAATTACATTACAATAACAGGGCCATACACTTCGGGGGTGAGGGTGGTCTTGTGCACTGCCCCCTGAGAATCTCAATTTTTTTTTTTTAACTCCAAAAAATAGCATACACATCTCAGGGTTTAATTTGTACAGTGTTTTATTTGTTTATAAAACATAATGCCTCCCCTCACCAGATTTTGATCAGGGTATGGCCCTAACAATAATGGACAATAAATTGAACTTACTGTATTGTGTAAAATGATTTGGTATCATAATAAATTTCAAAACATTTAAATAATGTCTAAAAACAATTATTTAAAAAATATTAAACCATAATTATATTGTACATTGTAATGTTTCTACTTGACAAGTGTTAATATATGTAGTTTAATACATATAAGAACTACTTGGATAAACTCACATATTGTACTGAAATACAAAATACAAACGCTCTCAGTTTCACTGGTTTTAATTCTGACACAAGCATTAAATTATGCTCAGCCAAAAACACTACCTACCCATGTATATTGACAGTTCATGATTATCGTCAATATAAATGTTGATTTATATACTTCCCACAAACAGTAAAGCAACTTAAATCATCTTTTCAACCAAATGTCGACTTATTTTAACAACTATATGTATATCAATACCGTATTTGACCGGAAATTAGCCCATGTCTTTTAATTAGGCCCTTACTAGTAAATAAGACCATCCCCACCATTTCCCCCAATCCCGGGAAATTTTAACCTTTTTTCTTATTAATAACATTAAAATGGTTCCTGTGTCATATGCCAATACACAGATTCCCCCTACCCCAATACAAAATCCTGCCTACGCCACTGCCCTTATTACAGTATATAAAACGAAAATGCAAGTTTGCTCAAAGTTCATTTAAAACGTCACTGTAACAAACAATTAAACACAAATATAAATCTGCTGTCACACCTTGCCAGATAGCGTTAACGGACATCCGATGGAGCGAAAGAAAATTATCCGGTGGTGAAAGTCATCTCTGTTGCTACTCAGGGCCCTTCGAACGGAAGAACACCCAATATTTAGTGGATAAAATGCACAATCACAAGAAAAGTACAGGACACCAGGGTTCGAACTTAATGGTCGCCCGATCGCCCCTGGCGACTGGCAACTCATAGTAAGGTTGCCCACCTGGTGACAGATTTTTCTTTATTTTTTCGTGTTTTCTGTTGCAATATTGTTGTTTTTTAAGACAATATTATTCGGGCAAGTGAAAATAGAGATGGGCAAGTGAAAAGTGCTGTCACCACTTGCCCGGATGGCAACTCAAAACAAAAGTTAAGCGCAGATACTGGGAAACTAATGGCCACATTAACAAACTTTACCGTGTGAGTAACGGACAAGATCCGGTCAAAACGAAAGCGGAACACATGAAAAACTGACAAAACGCTCTTCGAACATATTTGTACAGGTCAAATTGAACACAGGGCCCTATGGGCAACTTAGGGAGACACCCCAGCATCACAGAGGTCTAATTACTGAGCTACTCTCGATTACTAATGTCAAAACCTGTATTAGCTCCGGAACTTTCTTTTTGGCCTACCGTTCAAAATTGCACCCAATTTCCTCAATCAAAATTGCACACCTTTTCTCTCTGCTCCATTCAAAATTCCATAGCACCATTACCTCCACCCCCACCCCCGCCTGTTGCAGATCATAGTCGGGCTGCTAGAACTCCTTGCTCCCCCTCCCCCCTTTTCTCGTCCTGAATGGAGGAGTCGGCCGAAGCCGGCTCTTGTGCCCTATGACCTGACCTAACACAGGGCGCACATATCATAGGGTCTGAGTTGACTCAACACCTCTCCAAGATGACCACAGGAAAGTCCAGATAGGCAAGGGCAAGGCCAAGGCATCTCTGCTGCCCCCTACTCGTCGTCCTGTTTTCTACATGAGCATAGATGTTGAGATTGGCATCTAGTAGGTCAATCTATGCCTGGATCAGGGCCACTTGATACTGCAGACGGAGTCTCACACAACACTCCATCATGGAGGTCCTCACGGTTCCAGAAATTCTTGAGAGGGTGAGACAGGGAAGACACATTATATACCCCGGGGGATGTACGTCGCTGTACATTTATGACCCGGTGAAGATCCGTTACATGAACCAGGGTGCCTGCAGACTTCCAAGAATCAAATTTCAAAACCTTTCCATGACTTTTCCAAAATTTTAACGACCCTTTTGCACACAAATCTGTAAAAATGTACATATGTATTACACTGCCATGAGATAAAAACTTGAAATCTGGTAAAACTGAATGTTCAACCTGCATAAAAAGACAGGGTTTATACTCTTTAGAGAGGAAAAAAATCAAAGGGTTGACAATCTGGCAGGACACGATCTCTGAGATTTCCCGCGCTCAACAATTTCCTTGTGTTCAGGATAGGATGGCATACGCGCTTGTTACGTCAAAATCTCACTGGTACCAAGCATTCTCACTGGGTTTCACATGAAGCGTAAAGACCAGTCTAGCTAGAAATATTGTCCTGAACGCAGAATTTACAATGTACGTCGAAATGACGTTGTGCCCATTCAATAAAAGTAACTGCACGCTATGCGACAGGAAGTGATCGCTGGCACTCTGATAAGCAAGATTGAAAATATCTCGGGCGATGCAGAAATTTCAAAACTTTTCCATGACTTTTCAGTATGAACCAAAATTTCAAAAGTTTTCAAGGCCCTTGAAAAATATTTTGCAAATTTCAAAACTTTTCCAGGTTTTTAATGACCGCGGGAACCCTGATGATCGGTACTTTGTTAGTTTTGTCCTGTGGACTCTGTTACATATCCATTATTCATCAGTTCCCATGCATTCAATATCAGGTAATCATCCACTGAACATGTGGTACACCTCTGGTTCATCTGATGCATGTCAGATTGTAGTCCGGCTGCGAGTCACGTCTACCGGACATCAACGATTGCGAACTGACAAGTACAGGACGAGGAACATGAGTTCCGAATAAAACGCATGCCCAGTGCACAACAACCGTACAATTGGTGGACACCTTTGGCCGAGCGAGTCCGTTCCAAGTTACTTTCTACTGGATCGATTGGACCTCGCCCGACAAGGAACATTTTGCACTATGTCGGACGTCCGTTAACGCTATCAGGCAAGGTGTGACAGTAGCTTAACACCATATTTCACCACCAGTAAGAGTTAGCAGACTAACAGTGTGTAACACTGTTTTCAATATCATGTTGGCAGTATTTCTTTGATCTACCCAAGCCCAAGTCTAAACTAAAACCAATTTTTGGAAGCCATACTGGGTCTACCGTTAATGCAGCCCTCGAAATTCGCGGCGGCAATCGGCAATGCCGTCGCAAAAGCTATCGCAAACTTGATTTGTGACAGCATTTCATTGCCGTCGCAAATCTGTGAGTGGTGAAAAGTCTGTAGGCATTTCTTTCTGAACTTTGTCCAATTACAGATCCCAGAGAGAAGCTTAAATTTGTTATCGTGTGTAGCTCAGTTTCCTTAAGTAATATAAATTGTGTTTTTTCCCAGTATAAAAACTTACGAAAGTAAAGTTGAGATGTTATGTTTTAGCATATTATTACAGCAGTGGATCATATATGAATAATTTTGAAAACATTATCTTTTCTTTAAAATTGCAGTCGTAGTGCCGTTGCAAAATTGATTTGCGACGGCACCTAACTGCCGTAGCAAATTTGTCCGAATTTCAAGGGCTGTAATGTTAATTTGGCAAATACCTTATTCTTATTGGCTATGAACGGTTGCAATGACCTAGATTGACAACTACATGTACAGGCTGCAAAATGACCGGGTTCGCATCACAAAATGCGATGCATAATCTTGCGATCACGATAAAAAATTCTAACAATGATTAGCAGTTTGCGATGCATATTTTTGCAGCCAAACTGAATTAGCGCCTAGTCTAGTTTTCAGTGGTTTTATAAGTGCCAAGTGGCATTACGGCCTCGATCTGCGATAAAAATCTATTGAGATCGTGGGTGAAAAAATGCGCTTATGGTCGATCGGATTTGCCAGTAAACATCACTTAGAATAAGATAGATGACCAAGTGTGACCAATGGTGATTATTATTTCTGACATATATTGTTGTTCAACTAAACAAGTGATAGTGATGGTCAATCACATGTACAGTTCTGTACTTTTTTTTATAAAAGTGCTAATCAAAATCATCCAGTAGGAAAAACTGCTAATCAAAATTTTAAAAACAAATTGCACCCTGATGTATGTCTAGCTGATGAGAGTATAAGCCATCTGTCTGTGTCACAAATGTGTATATACTAATGAGTTTGTTGTTAATTGCTGCTGTTGGAAGGCTTCTCAGCATTACATTTTGAATGAAAATAAACAGCACTAGTAAATAATTGTAACATAGAAGTTGTGTTTCTGATAATTAAAAACTAGTAATTTTTTTTAATTTTTTTGTTGTTCAACGGCGCACTCAACACATTTTAATTACGGTTATATCGGTGTCGGACATATGGTTATGTCAAGAAAAAACTCCAGTGGTTAGCTGACGGGGATCGATCATAGACTGACCGCGCATCAGGCGGGCACTGTACCACTGGGCTATGAGAAACTAGTAAAAACATATATATAATTCAATAATTATTCTTTATTTAGTAATAAGAAATGGAACATGGTAATTGATAGATGTGGTCCTGAACTTGTTTTTCTTTTCTTTTCGATTCATTTAATTTTTATTATTATTATAATTTTTATTTATTTTTTAATTTATTATTAGTCTTTTTTAATAAAACTGGCCCCTTGTCTGGGAATAAGCCCCCACCATGCTGAGCTTACAATGAGTTGTCTTGGCCCATTGATCTTATTTCCAGTCAAATATGGTACTGTAATACATGTATCATACACACATGCCTGTGCCAAAACACGAAAATATCGGTATTGTAAATTGAACAAGAATGAGCAACATTTTTGTGGGTAGTATTATTTTAACTTGTTAACAACAACAGGAAACAAAAGAAAATGACAGTAACAGTTTTTAACAAGTATGAAAAATAAAACAAATGTTATATTAACTAAACTTAACTAAAGATGAATAAACATAGAATAATGAACCAATTACTAGTTATTTATGTCCTGACAAGTGAAACCTATTTCACCAGGGACATAAAGTTTATCACAACTTGAACATAGTTTCATATTCTATTTATCATGTCACCTATTTCTTTTTCCAAAAGAAACCTTCATTTATGATACGTATATGAAGGTATATGTATATGAACTACTCGGGGCTCGACCTTAGCAGTAGCCCGGGCTGTCTTTGCTACCAATTTCTCACTCGGGCGACCAGATGTCTAAGACTGGTAGTCTGCCGGGCTACTAGATTTTTTTTTGCACCTCCATTACTTTTTTCTCTCCTTTTTGAAATGTTTATTAAAATTATGGGCTACTAATTTTACTGAAGGTTACCAGATTTCATAACCTAGAAGCCCGGTGGGCTACCACTGAAAAAAGTTAAGGTCAAGGCCTGACTACTGACAACCAGAACGGGTCAAGTCTAAAGTCTATATATTCTAATTATACCACCTTCCATCAATGCTATGAAATATATGAGTTCTGGTGAGGTACATGATACGCCTATATTAATGACTAAGTTACGCGTACGATTCACATCTAATTATGTGAAATGTTTGCAATGGGATGGATGAACAGTTTGTTTTGGACCAACCACAATCCTAAGTCGTTCCTAATTATGGTGTGATGGTCTTGTATGCAAGATATGGTCTGGGCAACGATTTACTGTTATGTGCAGTAGACCATGAAAAGTAGATCACATTGAATTAGTAATAGAATGCAACACACCGCCATCCAAAGTTGTTCCTACATGTGAGATTTGATGGTCCTGTATGCATCCATATGCAAGATATGGTCTGGACAAGGATTTACGGTGTGCAGTAGACTGAAAAGTAGGTCACAGTGACCTAGTAATAGTATGCGACACACCACCATCCCATGCTGTTCCTATATGTGAGGTTTAATGGTCCTGTATGCATCTGTATGCAAGATATTGTCCGGACATGGGCAAACGTAAGAATAGACGGACAATGTCATATCATAATTCAACCCATCAAAGATGGGCATATAAAAAAGGAGTAAAATAATACTAATAGACTACTGCCATTTTTGTAGCATGTGGACCTAACCAGTCTGGTTATCAGTACACACTATCCTCAGTATTGCAATCTAGTGGATCCAGAAAATGGTTTAGGGAGAGGATCAAGAGCAACAAAGTTTTGGCATTCATGAAACGAAAATTGAAAAAACGTCTGGTGGTTTTTTTTTAAAGATCCCTCAGTTCCCTCCTGGATCAACTCTTGATGCTTAAGAATGAGCAACAAACAATATTAACTATAAACAGACTTCAACACAAGTACCTGACTTACCAAGATATTGCATTTTCCCAAAGTTTTTGTCCAAAATCTAGAATTTTACAGAAAGTTACCACAAATTATCAGAGAAAAGTAAAGCCATCACTACTATTAATAATGTGTGCAAGATTCTAACCATAGGATGGCATGGTCTATCTATCCATGCACCAACATTTGGAAATCTTGCATGTGAACAGTCAACAGCAGTTGCCTTTGTAGTGTTAGATGACATAAAAGTGTATTAAAAAGTTACCACTACCACCAAATGCTAATCAAAGCTTAAGATGAAAAATGAATTTCATTATTAAATGGTCAAAGAGCTTCATCAAAAATCAGATAATATATATATACAATTCTTTAAAAGGCTTTATTTATGTTGTATATTCTCACTGGTTAACTCAAACTCAAACAAAACAAAGAGAGAGAAAACCCCCAAAATTTCTAATTTTATCTAAGCCCAGTAGGAAACTACAAACAGTGTAGTAAATTCAATAGAGACAAACCTTGGCCATCGTGGATCCTAACTGAGCGGGAGACATCGTTACATGGACTCCAGCTGATTTTAAGGCTTCTATCTTCTCCTCCGCCCCACCTTTACCCCCAGCAATTATAGCGCCTGCATGACCCATCCGTCTACCTGGAGGCGCAGTTAATCCAGCAATAAAAGACACTACAGGTTTTGCATTTGGACCCTGGAATGTAACGAAAGAAAGATTAACCTTCTGAATACTGCGGGTGAGATGAGAATTTTATGGGACCCTGAAATGTAAAGAAAGAAAGATTAACAGCTACTTTGATAATAAAATTGATAATTTTCCCAACAATGAAAATCTCCAAATAGGCCTATGAATCTATTTCGTGGGGGGGGTTTACAATTCTGGTCAGAAAACCATTGTTATCAGGAATAATAGACATAAATACTGGACAACAGGAAAGTAAAACTAAATGTTCGATTTTTTTCCTAATTTTAGTCAACATTTACCGATTTAAAATATTATAAAACTTATAAAACAAAAACACAAAAATATTAATTACGGATTCAAATATGAACTTTATTTTATGTATTTATAAATTATTTAAGTGAATATGTCAGTAAATATTATAAACTTGCACCCACTCAACATGGTTTTTGTCAAAAATTAATTCAGTAGTTAAAAATTAGCACAGTGTACCATTAAAAACATGTACAGTGTAATATTCTAAGACAATTTTTAAGAGAAAAAGTCCCTCTACAAACCTGGAATGTTTTCTCACCGTGTTATTTTTACTTAAATATTCAGCAGCTTTTTCTTCTGCCTGGCCTCCTATTTCTCCTATTAAGACAATTCCTGAAATAGTCAATAACAACGGGTTGAAGCAGGCTTAATAATTATTCAATCCTCAACTAACATAACAGATTAAATCAAGGCTGATAAAGTATGAGTGTCTTTATGGTGAAAATCAACTGTTGTAATATGCTAATCAAGTAAAGACCAGTTCTGTGGCTTAGTCAAATTCCAGGACATTTTCCCAAACTTTCCGGAGGGGTCACAGACCTTTGTTTTTGAGCGCAATCACACAGACAGGAAAGCACATACCATGGCCTTTGACAAGCTGTGGAGAATACTGGTTGGAACGAGAAACAACCGATTTGAGAATGGGTCCGCTGAGGTAGTTCGATCCTATGACCAAAGCACCTCAAGCTAGCACTCCAGTGACAGCTAAATCCACCCCCTTGTTGAAACAAAAGTAATAGGCTATTTCTACTAAACAAGCAGAAAACAGGTATTTTATAACCATTTTACTAAAACATGAGAGTATAAACCACATCCTTTGAAATACCAACTGTGGGGCATCTTACATGTTAATAACTCTACCACTGAGCTATAATTGGTGTTAACTAGTGAAAGAAGTATACAAGTAAACCAGCCATACCAGCGGTCTCTGGGTCGTCTAGGAAGACTTGGAGACAATCGATGAAGTTCGTCCCATTGAAGGGGTCACCGCCGATACCAATACATAGAGACTGGCCCAGACCGACCTCCGATGTCTGGTGGACCGCTTCATACGTCAGTGTGCCCGAACGCGAAACTATTCCTGTACATATTCAATGAACAAAAATTTTCATTTAACAACACACTCAACACAGTTTAATTAGTTATATGGCACTGGACATATGGTTAAGGACCACACAGATAATGAGAAAAGATATGGCAACACAATGGGCAACTCTTTTCGTTCAAAAGCAAGGAATCTTTTATATATGAAGCATCCAACAGACAAGATAAAACATACCAGTTGTGGAGAACTAGCTAGAACAAGAAATAGTCCAATAGGCCCATCGAAAAGAATCGATCCTAGACTGACCATAAATCAGCAGAGTGCTTTACCACTGGGCTACGTCCAGGGCACTTGTATATATTCAATAACACATCTGTGATATAAATATTAACAGTACTAAATACTGGACAGCCACTCGCTGATTTTATAAAATACAATGTGCATCTGGTGTACAAAATTTTACATACACATTACATGTAAATTATAAACTTTAAAAATATTGTAAATTTCAACAGTATACTAATATTTTCCGAGAATGCAATATTAAAATATAAAAAGTTTATGTAACATATCAAATAACATAAGAATTAAAAACTGTATTTTATTGGTAATATACCTATCTAAATGAAATATCAAAATGCATCCGATAATGTGTTTAAGACACTCACTGTTCTGTATAGATGTGGTGTAATGCATTAATCAACTCACCTATTTTCCCCTTCATGTGAATGTGTGCTGGCATGATTCCTATTTTACATTCACCAGGCTGAAACATAATTATTTGTAAAATATGTATCTTGAACAAAACAATAACCAATGCACTTAATATTTCTGTATTAATTTAGGCTTATTCAAGAAACAGTGATAGAACAATAGAAACTGAAAAATTCATTTCAACAGTAGCTTTTAAATGATAGCTTTATATTTCACATATCGGGGTAGGATCCTATTCATTTAGTTGAGTGCTCGTCTGAGGTACTTTCAATTTTGTCTTATGTTAATACTGAACCACCTCAATGGACCAATTTTCAGTTTTTTTGTTCTTCATCCCAATTAGCACTAGGGAAAAGAGAGGGGTTGGAACAAAAAAGCTTCCTGCTAACTTTTCTTCCCAAGTCGAACAAAGGCTTTCAAATAGCATATCCTGGATTGGACAAAACTGGCTAATCGCAGTGAAGCTGACAAAATCCAGCCACGGAAATGTATTATGTGCAAATACTACTTGCGATCATGCGATACTACTTGCCATCTAACTCTTGTGCATGGCACAGCAGTTTCCGTTAGCCAAAAGGCACATCTTGTTGTTTTTTATAGATGAAATGGAAAAGTGCATTTACGCTTAACTCTCACATCCCTGCAGCAACCTGTGACTGATTAATCAAGAATCATGGTATGTAGAGGCACCGATTTTCCGAGATCGCGGAATCGCAGAAATAACCATCTGAAACGGAATTCCCAATTTTTTTCCAAAACATTATTTAACTTTAAATAGCGCGGGCAGTATAGTCCAGTGGTACAGTGCCCGTCTGATGCGCGGTCGGTCTAGGATCGATCCCCGTCAGCTAACCACTGGGTTTTTTCT
>JAECMU010302984.1:0-10523 GCA_016106625.1 Dracogyra subfuscus
AAGTCCTTGAAAAGTGCTTAAATTGTATGGGTCCTTGCCTGTACGAACCATGATAAATGTTTTTGATCATTATCTTTATTTTTCTTGTAGCCATCCAAAATTTCTGCCTTTCTTTTCAATATTAACTGTACTTGTGTTTTTTCGATACCGAATTACACTGCAAGCGTGCGTCAACTTTTTCCTGGACTCTCATTTATTAAAGTAACTTTGTTTCAAAGTCAATTCACAGCATGATTTACTCTTTTTGGGGGTTCCCATTTCAAAAGTTGATATTACCTCTGCCGAAATAACGGAAGAAATACGGCATTCGTAGTGTTTACCGTTTACCTCACTTCAAATAATTATTTATTTATTTTTTAATAATAAATCACTTTGTGGCCTCAGTCATTACACATCTCAATAACCGATAACAAAACTTCTTTTGTTTTCTAGTGAATTACTCAGTAAATTTATTCTATTGTGTCCTAATTATCATTAACACATTTTATTAGACTCGGTAGATTTAGGCGGTATCTTCGAACAACAGGTACATAAGCAGTAAACACGTGTCATGCTGACTTTCGACCTGTATCGTTTCTTTCAACATCAAACATGGTTATAGCGATTTTCCGCTGGAATGGCTATTGCAATTTGTATAGACAGTTTATTGGTTGCAATGCTATTTAATTGACACGTGGAACGCCTGTTCTCGTAATCCGAATGAGTGTCGGTTCTCGAGTCTGATGACTGGCTTGCAGCCAATCAGCGCGTTACATAGCTTCATTAATATTAATCAGTTGACATGTTTTCTGGAAACTGAAAGTTGGTTATGTGAACAGATTGCGATGGGCGGTTTTTCAACGACTTAAACATGTATCTCTCAATTTTAATTCATTTAAAAAAACAGAACATTGGTGTTTACTTTACTTCCTGTTACCTGTTCCAGTCTAGGCTAAAACAAAGCAAGCATTAAATTTAGATCAGTTATTGTTGAACAGCGTTGGGAATGAACAAATATGAGATATTGATATCGTAATTTGGTCACACTGGCGGGGTCGAAATATACGCAAAACGACGATCGGGACTGACTTTACTGGTCTGAATACCGGGTAATTTTTACTATTAAATATGAAGGAAATATTCCGGTCTTCTAAAAAGTGGTCTGTTTAGTGGGGTGGTCTTAGACACGGGATGGTTGTTAGGTGGGGTTTCACTGTAGTTGATTACAGTATAAAGAAATGAAGAGGTAAACATTTTTGGGAATCAACTGCCACCAAGTAAGATGAGAATAGAACTTTCAAACCTGAATGAACTGAATATTTTGTAGCTGTGTAACAATGCGTCTATACAGTATTGAATCTTATTTCAGGTCCACAATATAATATTAAACAGTTATGGCACTGTAATGAGACTGATATATATATTTAATTGTTTGTGCCCTATTATAAACCATAATATTTGTCTCATCATTGTGCCATTATTGTTTTTATTTCTTCAATTGATTTAGTAGAACAAAATTACACAAGTTATATACGAACAAACACTATGCAATCTTGCAATCACAGGTATTTTACACTATGAAATATTGAAATGTGACATCAATGCTAAGGATATTCTCTAGTTTATACCGTAAGTTGTGCAATATCATGATTTATGGGTTCGCAAAACCAAAGAGCAGTGCAATATGGGTTTGCATGTGAAATAACATTAACCAATCAGAAGTCAGTGCAGAAAATTAATGAAATAATAAAATTGATTTATCGCGATTCATATGATATATATGCTGTGTAGTATAAAACATCAGTGCTGTATGTTGTAAAGTCACTGACATTAACGTCCGAGATGTATACCTTTTCTGTTTCACATTAAATTAATTTGGAGCAAGCCGTAACTGAGTAATATGTGGTATAATGATGAAAAACTTTTAATTGCTAAAAATATATGTGGTGGGACTTAACCCAGTAGTAAAGCCCAGTGGATGTAGCCCAGTGATGTGCTGTCACTCTATGATCCATCCCTGGACCCAGTGGGCTATTTCTCATTCCAGCCAGTGCACCACTGCTGGCATATCAAAGGTCATTGTATGTGCTATATCCTGTCTGGTATTGTGCATATAAAAGATAATTTGCTACTAATGGAAAAATGTAGCAAGTCTCTTCTTAGACTATATGTCAAAAATACCAAATGTTTGACATCCAATTGCCAATGATAAATAAATAAATGTGCTCTAGTAGTATTGTTAAACAAAACAAACTTTTATTTTGCTAAAAAATATTTTACTCTAATAACTAGGGTCAGTGCCATTAAGTATTGCAAACTACTAGATTTGATGACTTCTATGGCTGTTTCAACATCCATGTATTGTTAAGGTTTTGTTTTAATTCTAAATTAGTTAATACTGTAACTGTATACTGATATAAGATAACACTAAATACTAAGTCATATTACAGCCTTTCATTTTGATAAAAGTACGAAGCAAGACATTTGCTTCTAACGTTATATTAAAAAGAACACTAAATGTGCTGAAATATTAGAAATTATATTGTAGAAACAATATGGGTTGCTAACTTATAGCTAATATAATAATCAAGTGTTTTAAATTTGTCTTCTGATTTTAACTAGTACTGAAATATTGTCTTACAGTCTGACAACCTGGTTTTCAAAGACCGAAAGCTAAATATTGGTCCTGCAATCCGAAAACAGGTAAGTGTGATTTCATGATCTTCTCCTAAAAGTTTGGGGTGGTACTGCCAAGTTAATGCAGGCAGTTTTGCTTGATTTTGATGCTGAGGCAGGGAGTATTTGTGGCCAGCATAAATTACATAATTGATTACCGTATTTCATTCATGTATTAGTTGCCATTTAAAAAAAATAATAATTCATTCATGTTTTTGTAAATACCATTTCATTTTCGTTTCAGAATATAATATGTAATTAACAATTTAACTAACACAAATTGGGACAAATTAAAGGAGAAAATGTTATTTATTCATGATTCTTCTGGTATATATTACAGTTGTAATGACTTAACAACCAACCAACTTCCTAGAAAGTGATACAGTAATAATGTATCGCTATTTGTCATTAAATCAAAGTACACCTTAGTAGTGAAAAATCGCATAAGGAGCAAAGATCACAGTTACAACTGTATAAAGCATAAATGTCACAACATCTAAGGATACTTTTAATTCAAAAGATCTGTAAACATTTATTTTATCACCAATTGACAGTCTGTGTAGTATCCTCATGCCACAGAGTAACATTCAGCCAGTATTTTTTCACTTAACTTTTGCAAACTATTTTGACTGGTTCCTGAAGTCATTCAGTTTAATGTGTAGTATAAAAATCAATCTCTCAAGACAAGCACTGGCAGCAAACGGCTAGCTAAACTTTCTCCTGGCAAAAGACCGCAGACTAAGCTGTAAACCAGGCAAATAAAGACATTACATGTTTGCCAACAGAACTAATAGTCACTTTTACAGTGTGTGACAATAATAAGTTAAAAACAGCAATAGTTTTTAAAACTTTGATAAAAATTGCAATTCCATTTCCAAATGTAAATCAGTTTCACAGGTCTATATGCATGGAACCATGTTTGAGTAATCTATTGTTGTTTGTGCAAAATGTGTACAGTGTTGGAACGATATTTTGCTCACAATTTGACAACCCTTCCATCAATTCCAGCAAACACAAATTATGGCAAAAATATCACCCCAACAACCTGTAGCAATTTAAAAAAATATTTTTACTGCCAGTTACCAAATTTAACTATTTTGGTGGTTTAAATTAGACTATTATTGTTTTTCTTTGGAAGATATTTTTTAGTTGTGTTATTATAAAGTGTAAATTTTGGTACTTTTATGGTTTCCATTCTAATGCATAAAAATAAAGTGTAACCTATATATATGCTGAACTTCCACTAACTTTGCTTGACATAACTTGGTGAAAACAAACAGTGGGAATAATTGTTATATATGCGTTAAAAGATGCATCGTTTGGTGCACTTGACGAAGGTAGTTGATGTTAGCGGGTGTCCAGACTATTGCAGACATGCTGAGTTGAGATCAGGACTTTTAGCAGGCCAGTCATCAATG
This sequence comes from Dracogyra subfuscus, assembly GCA_016106625.1. Taxonomy (NCBI): domain Eukaryota; kingdom Metazoa; phylum Mollusca; class Gastropoda; order Neomphalida; family Peltospiridae; genus Dracogyra; species Dracogyra subfuscus. The sequence continues at coordinate 4,074 of JAECMU010302984.1, forward strand.
AAATCAATGTTATTTGTCCTAAGAAAATTTACAGTGTCTCTAGCTGTATGAGAGAGGTGGCATTACCACGTTGTAAAGAAAATCTGGATTCATCCGAAAAAAGAATGATATTCCAGCTTCGCTGTATCCAATGAGTGCGTACAATTGCCCAATTAAGACAATTTAGACAATGACGTTGCATTAAAACGAACAGTTTGCCCACTGATTCGGTTATTATGAAGCCCAGGTGTGTTAGCAGCAGTGGCAGTTTGAAATAGATTGCGCAAATGCATGTTAATGATACAGCAGTCTTGACCACACATTGTAACACGCAGACGGACATCCACGACATGGCAAGTCATTGGTGCTTCCTGTCGTTTGAAATCTTGCGTGAAGATTTTGTATCGCTAGACTAGAACTCCCAACATGCCTTGCAACGTCTTCTGTCGACATGCTAGCATCAAGCATGCCAATTGCCTGTTCGCGTAAATTATTGGGTATTCTTGGCATACTAAAAATGTTACAATGTAAAAATTTAAAACTTTTGGAGCATTTTCGTTCACTTAACAACAATGTCAGTAAGACAAGTAAAACAAATTGACCGAATACTACACGGGACATGTCGATCAACAGTGCAAAAATAATCGATAAAATTCATGAATCCTGATGATACAACTCAAGGCTAATACTACCTATATAATTTCATTACACAATGAATTCTTTAACACAACAAAAATTATATTTACAAATCGGAAGTTTCTTTTTTGGTTCAGTATATATCTGTGACATATCAGACTTGTACTTAATTTATACCATTAATAAAACGGTCAGAACAGAATTAGCTGTTACTGAAGCTACAAAAAAGTTAACATAACATTGGAGAGAATACAGTTTGTATTTTCCAACTGTAGAAGCAATTAACTTAATCCATTGTTTAGCTTTAGCAACATGTGTACATTAAAATATTTGTTTAATCTTTTTATTGTGCAGGTTCTGCCTCGATCGTTTGGTAAGTATTGTTTTACTTGGATAAAACTACTGGAGTCTACAGGCACTCTCTAACATCTGTGCATGTTGGGGTGGGATATTTGTACTTTGTATTCTTTTTTTTTTAATGTATTCAGTTACTTGTACAAAAATTAAATTATTCAGTAATTATTTAGGTAAATTGTGAAAATATGTGTTGAATACATGGATATCGTTTAAAAACAAACAAAAACCCCAAACAATATTCTTAATGGGCTTTGAGTTTAAAACAAACACATGAAGCTGATTTTCATTACCTGAATTTGCTTAATCGACCATGGGCAAATCATACCCATAATATTCAGTTTCTAAAATACATTGGAACTCTCCCAAGAATGCATTTAAATAAAATACAAAATATATATCTAGTTTAACCTTTAAATATTTTGAAATGTTGATAGTAAATACATGCAATTTTTCAGATTGTTGGAACAAGGGTTAAAGCTTTCATGAAATAAATACAGGTAGATGGATGTTGTTTGAATGGTTACATTTTATCAGTCAAGTATGAATTTCAAATGCATGTTTTAGAGCACCTTTGACAAACATTAAATTATGCTTGCCGTTTGTTATGCAAATAGTTTCATTAGAACTTTAAAATTAAAACTGTTTGTGCATTCGAATTTCAGCTGGGAGAAAAGTTCCACTTTGGTTTTGCATGCTATATTTACTTTTAATTTTTTATCCCGTCCTCTGTTTAACCATACCTCACAGTTATTTTTACAGTTTTGAAAATATTGTAGGGTTGCCCTTGTTATCCATTTTTTCAGATCCTAATATTTCGCAAGGTGGAGTTATGTTCACTAATGGAACTCCATACACTTACCAAAATGGAATGGCAATTTTTCATTCACCTGAAGGGGGTTACCCCATACCTCAGCCTCAGGTGAGCAAACCTTCACAGAATTATCCGACTTGATTCTCCACCGAATTCTCGATTTTCCATGTGCAATTTTTATTACAAAGCATCCACCATTTGAATTTTTGGTTCAGTAGATTTTAAATTTTATTATTATTTAACTATGTTGCATACACTATATTTTTATATTCACTGTTAACACATTTTTGTTGTTTTTGGATCGTTATTGACATTAGTTGAAATGGGATTTACCTCGGTGATTGTGTGTTCATTAGACCTACTGGGTCATTCCATTACAACTTACATACATTTATGATTAAAATATCAAAGGATATGGTATGTGCTGGCTGGCTAAATGCATATAAAATATTCCTTGTTGAAATTTAAAAATCAGTGCATGTGGTGATACTATGATTTTTCTCTTGACACGAGATATATTTATTTTACACCATCAGATTATTTTGATCATGTTAATGAAAAATCTGATTCCATTTATTTACATTGCAAAACACATTTAAAATTAAGCCGTTGACTGTTTTATGTGACATCTGCCATTGTTTTGGCAGTAATGCAGTACATTTGTTTGTTTGAATATAAATCTGTTTTAACTAAAAACTTTGTAGAAAAGTGCACATGGGAATGAGAAACTGAAGTTTATTGAGATTTCTTGTTTTAAAAATATTTATCACTGTTTATACTTACAGAAGCAAATCCTTTCCTGAAAGTTTACTATTAAAAATATTTGATCTGACATTTATGCTGAAGGGGTGTTCTCGTGATTTGTGGACATATAGAATCTTGTTAAATTCACTACCTGGTTACTACTCTTGATGACATTGCGATTAAAACGTGTTTTGTTTCCTACTACAATTCTTACAACAAAAGAAATAGCGTGAGAACACAACTTAGTCCAGTTCGATAAATGCATTCAGCATTAATTGTTTTGTAAAAATAAATGATCTAGTAAGTAACCAAAATTATATCACAGCATAACAATAAATATTGGCAAATATATTGTACTAATGTTCAAATAGTTTTTGTGTTTTTATTGGATAAAGAAGCGATTTTGCTGTTCATTTGAAATAATTTGGAAAGACATCTAATATGCTTTCTCACTTACACAAAGATAAGTTTCTGAACAAATCAGGGATGAACTTTGTAATCCAAATTGAAAGTGCATAAAGGAATGTTTCATTATTAACCGATTGAAATTATTATTTTTATGAACAAACATTTAAATTATTAAAAAAAAATAATAATATCTTGACCATAAAAAGTTGTATCTTAAAAACATGGAATGTTAAGCTAAACAGCATAGAAAGCATATGCATTTGTATCTGTAAAAAAACCCAAAATGTTATTGATATAAGCTCCATCTACCAACATACACACGTGTATGAAATAATAATTGTCTGATTTTCATATAAATCTACAATACAATGTGATTTTGAACTAGAATCCAGCTAAAACACAATTCTGTTGAAGTATTTATGTGTTGCATCATGTACAGTTACTTTATGTAATTACCATTTGAGAAAATTGCAATCTGCACTGATAACATTTCCAGCAATCTCCAATTAGGTATACTTGTAAGTAATATTAACTAATTAAATTTAGGGGAGGGGTGTTTGGATGTTATTAATGTCAAAAGATCTATTTTAAACTTAATAAATAATAATGGAATTTCAGGAAAGGCTTTGCTTTATTTGTTTGAGGATGAAGGCTTATGTTGATAACCAGCTAGGACAACAATAGAGGTTTCGTGGTTGATATTTTCAGGCATGAGCTTGAAGTTTTTGGATTGACCATAGAAACCTTGTATACAATTTAATCTGACTTTGTTTTTGTTGTGAAGGTGCTGTTTCAAAAAGTATATTTTCAGTGTATCCTTATAATTAATTTTTACACTCTTTTTAGTGTACATTAAAACTGTTACTTTTTTCTTTATTAAAGATTTGATCAGATTCATTTGACAAAATGTCATTCATTTCTGGGAAGGAATGTTTCATATTCATCTTACACCAAATTTAAGTGACAAAAACCATTGTGAGAAATGGTTGTGTAATAACACATCCACACAATTTAATTGTGTATTATATATGAAACACATTAATTTTCTAAGTGGAGAATTGCTAGTGATACAATTTGATGTTGAAATCCATTGTTTTCGTCTTACATGGATCCGTCAAAATCTGAGTGAAATAGAGAAATGATAATACTAAAACAATATTCAGTTGGTTGACCGATGACTGAACAATGAGTCATGACATATATTTTAAGTTTATTAGCTCTTGTATGTGCAGGCATATATGGAGCTATACCCAGAACATTCGTACATTTTGCTTTAAAATCTACAATAAAATGAAACCAAATTTGGCCAAAATGCTTATTAACCTTCGGGACTAGTACTGCAGGTGATATATTTCGTCCAGCTTCACATAAACAGACACTGTATACCGCATACATATTATTGTATGTTCACTCATATTTCCCTCCGTTTTGCACACTGTACCGACGAGAATAATAATAAAATAAAACTGATCAAGACGAAGTCTTGATAATGGCTGTTTTACGTTCTTGTTCTTGCTTAAGAAATATCGGGAAATTTTGAGTTGAAAATAAGGTTTTCGGTGAGTATTTTCACTTGACAGCAGTGGTGGAATGTCTGAATTATGTTCAGGAATTTATTGCTGTTTGTGACAGCTAATTTGATAATAAATTTGACTGTTTTACCAACAATGAAAATCATAAAATACTGGGATATGAATTATCAGTTTCCCCAAACCCCAAACAATACTGGTAAGAAAAAAACTACAATTCATACCCAATATGTCATGACTTTCATTGTTGGTAAAACAGTCCAATTTTAAAATTAAATTAGCTGTTGCCATCAGCTATCGATTCCTGAAAATGACTGCAGCATCCCGCCATTTTTGTCAAGTGAAAATACTTGCTGAAAACCACTTTTTCAACTAAAAATTCACAGGTTTTTCCATTGAAAAACAAAAATCTAAAGATCTATTTCCTGTTGTATTATTATTTGTTCAAAAAGGCAGGAAATATGAATTGGGGAATGCAGTGTTGACTTTTGTGACATCGGGGTAGATATCTTGCCTGCACTGTCAGGTTAATACTGTATGGAAGAAAGGAAAAGAAATATTTCTTGACTTCAGTCTTAAATTCATGTGGGCTACTAATGAAAAGCAGCAAGGGATCTTTTTAATGTGCACACACACCATGAATTTGATATACCAATTGTGTAGGCCTAATTGGAATAAAAACCCTCACAAAAAATGACTCATCTAGAGTGATTATTCCTTTGACCGGTTGCACCTTAGTGTGGGTTGGTAGCAGGCTCTAAAGATTTGCAAACGGGAAGACGTTATGACACTTAAATCTTTTAAACCAAAATCGCACACTGAATAGTAACACAATCGAGAGCTGTGAACAGAATCCCTGCTGGTGGAATTGCTCTATACAATTATATACATGTACGGTCTTTCATTAACATTTCATGCAGACAGCACATACCACAGCTTTTGATGAATCTGTTGAGGAACACTGGTTGGAATGACAGATAACAGCGATTATGTCTGTGGAGTTGATCAGTTATATGCTTGACTATTTGACATTTGCCAAAGAATTATTTATTTACCAATATATTAAAATGTAAAACACCAGAATTCAATTCCAACAATATCTACATTATTATTTGTTTGTTTGCATGATGAATCGAGGTACATTTTTGCATACATGAACCTAAGGCCCAAATACAATGAACACTTTGTTGAATCTCTTTATCAGTTTGTTTCAAGTTTGAAAAAAGCTTGACTTTGGAGGACAAACTGCGTCTATATTAGTTTTAGGTACATTTTAAAATTGAGAGATGCAATCCAGGGGCAAAGTGAGACTGATTACTATTGCTTAAACTGTTTTCTTGTCAGATTAATCCATGACCAATAATACGTGTGTCTTTTTTTTGTATATCCCCATCTTTACAAAATTGTATTTTTTGTTTAGCCAACTTATACAACCACTGTGATGGTGCCACAGACTATGCAGACTCCAACACTGTATCATGTGTCTCCACAGTACCCAGCTTATCAACCAATAAGTGGGTTTGAAGATGCAAATTCGAGGATGTGGCTTCCGAAACCGTTGCCTCAGATAAAGGAGAGCTTAACTGCTCATCTGGTAATAATTTGCTTATTGTTGCTGGCATGATTTGGGAGAGCAGTGATTGGGCCTGGACTTCTTCGGTTTCTGTATTTCTTACTCTTCCCCCAATCATGCTTATTATTTGCAAGTTGTGACATTAACTGCAGCATTGTTTTGAAGTGACTACTGTTGAATCGAATTATACAGGGCTTAGCCTCTTGGTCACCATAATCGCCAGTTGTGATAGAAATATAAAAGTGTCCACTCAAAAAAAAGAAAAGAGAGAATATATGGCAAAGACTAGGAAGTTAAACAAAATTAAATAATCTTTTAACACAAACAACATTGTTGTGCACGTTTAGATATGTTTTTTTGTGTTTGTTAAAAATACTTTGCCATTTTTTATTTACAAATTCGGTCTTATTTTA
>JAECMU010303068.1:538-13753 GCA_016106625.1 Dracogyra subfuscus
CTTGGAAACGCCAGCATAGCGAATCCAAAGCTGAGTGTGGCATGTTATATGCACCAAATGTGACTGGATTAACTGTTCTAAATGCTTAAATAATAAAAATATTCCAGACATAGCAGCTTTAATTTTATGTTTGAGGTAAAAAGTATATATTTAAAATAAATTTCAACATAATTGTTAGGTAACCGATCAGGTAACCCATAGTTAACCCACATTTATTCATCACATAATTATTTTAAATAAGAAAAAGCAGTAATACAAATCAAGAACTAACATTTATAAAAAAGAAACAGTGCTTACAATTATTACAAGTGCTCTTTGAAGTTAACCAGACTGTGTCTGTAATTTTGTATTATGTAGTAATGCCTTCTGCCATGTATGAACACTGATAACCAAACATAGGATTATTTCATTCTGCTTAGTGGCGATCTATTTGTAATTATCACCGTAATCCTTGACGGCCCAGACCACCAGAGACAGGCGCACTTCGCATGATTGACCTGAGTGACAATTGTTTTGTCATTAAAATATTATTGGCAACAACAGTTTGATCAATCAACAAGCGTCAAGTTTTAGAGGTGCGTAATCTATTAAATCTTTATAAGAATTAGATTGAGAGATCAAGTGTTTGAAGTTTGAGTTTTCGAAGGCCATTATTTGTATAGCTTTTGGGCCGGGACCATCGTATCAGGTTGAGAGATCAAACTTTTTGAGGAATCAAAGGTGGAGTTATCGAAGTTTGTGTGTTTGTATGTATGTATGTATGTACATGTATGTATACACACACACACACACACACACACATATATATATATATATATATATCAGGATTGTAATTATTTGACGAACTGTCAATTAAAGGCATCAATATATTTGGATGAAGGGTGGATGGCATTGATCCTATTCAACTTTGGATTATTGGAATTTTTTCATATTTACAAAACCCCTTAACAATATCACTTTTTTAATGAAAAAAAAAGAAAAAAAAAAGTTATCTTGCTTTTGAGAAAGTATAAGTTTATTTACAATATAACAACATGAATAACAAACAATATAACAATGAATATGATTGTGATTATTTGATAGCGTAAAAACTACATGTATTATTTCACATTATGAATTGTGTAGTGTCCTTAGCATTTGTCAGTGTATTCAAGGAAAATTGGTTGTTGACTGGACCAGAACTGATGTGTATCTTGCTCTAGTAGAAAATAAAGGAGACTATGCGTAAGTGCCTTTTTTATTCATTGATATATTGTAGAATATGTATATGTTACTCATAGGGTGTATACATTAATACATTTTAAAGTTCCATTGCCTCATATTAATATGATGTAAATTTTTAATACTGTGTAAAATATTGTGTTTTATTATATATACATAGCAGTGAAATATATAGATCTACGGAAACCATAAAAGTCATATCCGGTGAAAAGTCATATTTTCACTGTATTTTAGCTACATGTACATTGAAAATTTAGATTTTTTTTAGAAGTGCATGATTAAATTATCTCCCTTTGTCGCGGTTCTTTGTATTTAAATTTGAATACAAAGCTAAATAATGATGACAAAATGTAGTGTCATCGAGTGTAAGGGTAGAAATTTAATGGCGTTCGACTCGTTTTGGTTTTGTTGGAGTTTTTAGAGGATCACTTTGTCAGGTATGTTTGCAGGACAGTATTGTTAAATAAATGTTAATAAAGAAAATTTTTAATCAAATTTCATTTTTAAAAGTCCATGGTGAAGTAAATTTTCTGGAAAAGTTCCAGAGGAAGAAATGTATCATGACATTACATGTTTTCGATAGGATAAGCGAAAGATATTACCAAATACATGTAGCTAAAAAATACTTTAAATTTTTATAAATTTGTATATAATAATTCACACACCACTTGTTGACATAAAAATCATATTCGTAAAACCCCCATGAAATAGCCTCTATTTATATAATTAATTTACATAATTTGCATTTTACCAGGAACATCTAAATATGGTGATGTAAATGTCTGATATTAGTATTTAATATTATTACTATATTTATATTGGTGGTATAATCATTACATATATGGATATATGAAATGTAAGGTTATTTTTTTTATGGTGATAAAATGTAACGTACATAAATATATTTATTGTGTGTACTGCAATTCTACATTTGTATGGTGTGTCAAGGCGGCTATATGCAGATGTTTTATAGTTTTTACGTACATGTGCCTCTGTTTTACAATTTCAGATTGTTCTTATTTACAAGTAAAAGAATCCCATGTTTCTCTAGTGATGATCTCAGTGTAGACTCTGTGATTCCTGTGGACCAGAACCTTCGCTTCATGGCTTGTAACTATCTATTTACTATCTTACTGTATATTTGCATATTACCAGCCTCGGTGGCATCATGGTTAGGTTATCGGTCTACAGGATGGTAGGTACTGGCTTCGGATCCCAGTCGAGGCATGGGATTTTTAATCCAGATACCGACTCCTAACCCTGAGTGAGTGCTCTGTAAGGCTCAATGGGTAGGTGTAAACCACTTACACCGACCAGTGATCCATAACTGCTTCAACAAAGGCCATGGTTTGTGCTATCCTGACTGTGGGAAGTACAAATAAAAGATCCCTTGCTGTTAATCAACATAAGAGTAGCCCATGAAGTGGTGACAGGGTGTTTCCTCTAAAAATCTGTGTGGTCCTTAACCATACAATGTATGTCTGACACTATATAACCGTAAATAAAATGTGTTGAGTGCATCATTAAATAAAACATTTCTTTCTTTCTCTCTTTCGTTTGCATATTATTAAGTTATTAATATTAAGTAACTAACTGTAACCAGTTGACTGGCCTCAATGGCACAGTGGATAAGCCATCGGACTACATGCTGGCTCCAACCCAGTGAGTTCTTAAGGGCTCAATGAGTAGGTGCATGGCCACTACACGCTCTTCTCCCTCACTAACCAAGAAACAACTAACCCACTGTCCTGGACAGACATGCAAAATAGCTGACATGTGTGCCCAGGACAGCGTGCTTGAATCTTAATTGGATAGAAGTACGCAAATAAGTTGAAATGATCGTGATCTATGATTTAACACTCTCACCAGAGAAATCTTAAAACCCCCATTAGAATTGATGGTTACCGGGTAAATAACAAATGTGCAAAACACAATTTCGTTTGTCGTCTGCTAACAATAACATTGCAAATTGCAAACCATGGCATTTTGGTATTGTTGAGGATCCGCATTTTGGTACGAACTTTAGAATATTTTTTAGAAAGGAAAAAATAACTCAGGAGAAATTGGCTGAGTCGAAAACATCTGCTCGATCACCAATAAAAGTATGTTGAATCTGTGGGCGTTCGCTATTGCCAACTGCTTCAGTTATTGGAAATGATTTATTACATGTACACGACTTACGTGCAGCATTAGTTGTAACCGGAGGCACTGTTATATTTATGTCCAACTTTACACGTAACGTTTATGTGTAAAACTAGGCTTACGATATTTTGTGAATATGGGTCCAGAAGCATATTAAAGACATGCACTGCTGATATCAAAAACAAGAAAATGTACTTAATATGTAATTTTAGTTGTTTGAAGGGTTATCTTGATAAAAATTATTTTACAATGACAGCAAACTTATAACAGTCTTTTAAATATGTTATATGTGTGCATACATATCCAGTAGAAGCAAACAATTATATCGAACAAGAAGAATTTTTATTAAAAGATTTTCTTTTGTTAGTGCACTTAATAATTGTTATCATGTATATTTATTTTTATAGCATGTGTTTCACCGTCAAGGCAAGGACAGGAAAACAAAGGTAGTTCAGAACATTAATTTGTTAAAAGTACACCTTTATATTAATTAATAATAATTGTAAGAGTAACTCGGAATGTAAGTTTTAAAAATTGAGAATCAAATAAATAATGTTTTGTTACTTGTTATGTATATTCATTTTTAAGATCATATTTGCCAAATATAAAATAGTTTAGTTTTTAAAAATGTCTTTCAGAACTAATTTATTTAAAAAAACTTACTCTTAGAATAGCATGGATTAATGCCTTAATTTTGTTGCAAATTGCACGGTTAACTCAATTTGGGTTAACAGATATTTCGCCAAAATGAGAATTGTTTTGATTACACTTAAATCCTAGGCACATATAGAAACTTGGTTGGTGACATTGTTATTTTGGATACCACTGAAGTAAAGTTACTTAATATAAATTATGTCTGAGGATGTTGGATATTTATGTTTCACCTTTACCGTAAGATGTTTGTGAGAAATGTTTTAAAACAGAGTTGTACTGGTCTAGATTTCTCAATGCGGTTGGAGTGTTTGGAAGAAACGCTTGTGCTAGAACTTCCCCAGGTACAAACAACACAGCAGTTTCTTGCAGAGTTGAAGCACATGAAGGATAGTGAGTATTGCATTTATTTTATTTTTTTAAATACTGACTTTTGACATCACAAGCATGTTCAAGGTATACTCAACAAAAAAGAGGGGTGTGAATTCTCCTCAGATCAGCTGTTTTCCTCTCATGTAACATTGTGTTTCCTTGCATTTTAATTGTCCTTTCCTCCAAAACGTATCAGATGGCACCGATTTTAATCTAGAATTTCAAGAATTTGCGAGACCCATCTAGATTTTCTCTGTTTTACAGTTCACTAATTCCCAAGGTCAAATGCATGATTACCACATGTTCTGAATGTTTTCCTACACATATGAGCTCAGTTTGTTTCCCTCATATGCTTACACAGGTCCAAGACTGTTTAAAAATAAAACAGTTCCATAACATTCTGTTTGACCCCAAATGACCCAGAAAAAGCAGTTGAAATGCTTCAAGCAGGGACCGGCCTTGGACTACAGGCTGGTGGGTACTGGGTTCGGATCCCTGTTGAGCCATGGGATTTTTAATCTAGATTCCGACTCCAAATCCTGAGTGAGTGCTCTGCAAGGCTCAATGGGTAGGTAAACTACTTGCACCAACCATTGATCCATAACTGGTTAAAAAAAGGCCATGGTTTGTGCTATCCTGCCTGTGGGAAGTGCAAATAAAAGATCCCATGCTGCTTATCATAAAAGAGTAGCCAATGGTGGCAGCGTGTTTCCTTTAAAAAAAACCCTGTCAGAATGACCATGCGTTTGACATCCAATAGCCGATGATAAGATGAAAAAATCAATGTGCTCTAGTGGCATCGTTAAATAAAATAAACCTTTTTTTTTTACTTCAAGCTGGAATCAATATTATGAACCATGACAGATTTCGATTTTGGTTTTAGCTGGTAATGGTGTTGATCACTGTGAAGTTACCATAGTTCACAGTTTCACGAAATAATGACCATTAGCTAACTGCCTGTCAAGGCTTGAATTTAGCAGGTGGCTATTGCCTCTGAAAATGCACACCATGTGTTCCAATAGTCCGTGTCACAAGCAGCTTTTCTTTCCATCTTATTTCTCAAAATTGTTTTCAGTATATCCTACAATTCTTGATTCGCATTTGTCCCCTTTTTATCCTAATTTTCATTGACCACATTAAATTTTGTACTGACATCATGGACGCAGCCATTTTATATTGGTGCACACACCAATAATGGAAGAATTATCTACCAACAGCACTCTCCAAACTCATTCAGATCATATCGGCTGATTACGGTTTTTCAATTCCGATTTCAATGACAGCAAGTAATGCAAATGTCATTGTTAGACTGGTTCTCAAAGTGGTCATTCGGTTTAACATGTAGCATAAAAACTAGTCCAGTGAACATTAGCCAAAAAACTACTGGTTCTCAGTTTCAGACATTTTTCTCTCAATTAAAATTTGCGAAGCAAAGGTTGCTTCCCAATCAACAAAATGAATTCCCAGCAGTGCTTGTAAATGTAATATAATTCATACACAGTTTTCTGCATCTGTAGCTGTGAAGTGTATTTAATAAAAATTATCAAAAATAACATCACGTTTAAAAAAGAGTTTAAAATTCATGGCATATCGGTAGATGTTTTGTATGATGCTTTTTTGACTCCTATTTGAAAGGGGGAGGGACATCCCCATCGGTGGTTCCACTGGGCTATTTCTCATTCCAGCCAGTGCTCCACAGCTGGTATAATAACAAAGGCAATGGTATGTGTTATCCTGTCTGTAGGATGTTGCATATAAAAGATCCCTTAGTGCTAATCTAAAAAGGGTAGACCATGAAGTGGCGACACTGTTTTCTTTCTCTATATTTATGTTGTCCTTAACCATATGTCTGGTGCCATATAACTAAATAAAATGTGTTGAGTGTGTCGTTAAATAAAACATTTCTTTCCTATTTGAAAGCAAAAATAAGAATAACACTTTTTACTCATTTATAGCATATGGCATAAAATAGTTAATAATTTTATTATGATGGTAATGTTTAACATTTGTTTCTTTCAGTCCAAGCACAGATTGCAGGATTTGGTGTACCATCACAGTTTACCTGGCTAGACAAGTATCATGGCAGCCAGGTAGATAAACAGGAAGAAAATACTAACGTTGAAGACAATCCATTTGCAAAGGATGTGTTTAAGCCCTCCTCTAAACCAAATATTGAAAGCAACAATGTAGGTAAGTTCCTTCACTGAATTAGGAAAAACATGTTAAAGTGAGTGTGGTAACAGATAAATGAATTAGATTGAGGATAAAGATGCTTAGCTTGACATTGTTCTAGAAGATCAGATCTTTTTAATCAGTCGATTTTATTAACCTTTAGACTACTGGATTAATTTTTGACAAAAACCACATTGAGTTGGTACAAGTTTATAATTTCTACTAACATATATTCACTTAAATGTTTTATAAATATATAAAATAAAGTTCATATATGAATCCGTAAATATTATTTTCGTGGATTGGTGATTAAAATTAGACCAAAAAATTTAAAAGTTGCTTTTACTTATGGGCATTTATGGCCAGATGTCTTATGGGCATTTATGGCCAGATGTCCAGTATTTATGTCCATTATTCCCAAAAAGAGTTATTTTCTGATCAGATTGAAAAATAAACATGAACTACGATTCATATTGCAATATTTGGTGATTTTTGTTGTTGGTAAAACTGTCAAATTTATTATCAAATTAACTATCACAGTCGGCTATCGATCCATGAAAATTATCGCATCATGCAGCCATTGTTGTCAAGAGAAAATATTTGCCGAAAACAACTTTTTGAACTCAAAATTCCAAGTTACTTTCCACTGAAAAACAACAAACAAAAGCTAGCATACTGTAAACTAAACTGCTTCCTGTTGAGAAAAAAGGTTTGCAGTGAGTATCATGTGCAAAACAGCGGGAAATGTGAATTGGGGAATGCACTGTATACAGTGACTAGCATGACGTTGGGCAAGATCTCTCGCCTTCAATAGTCAGAAGGGGCGGGACGTAGCTCAGTGGTACAGCGCTCGGTGGGCCCATTGGGCTATTTCTCGTCACTGCCAGTGCACCATGACTGGTATATCAAAGGCTGTGGTATGTGCTTTCCTGTCTGTGGGATGGTGCATATAAAAGATCTCTTGCTGCTAATTGGAAAGAGTAGCTCATGAAGTGCTGACAGCGGGTTTCCTCTCTCAATATCTGTGTGGTCCTTAACCATATGTGTGATGCCATATAACCGTAAATAAAAAGTGTTGAGTGCGTCGTTAAATAAAACATTTCTTTCTTTCTTTCAATAGTCAGAAGGTTAAATAACCGAGGTTAAGAATGTATCTCAGTCAGTAGATCACTCACCTGAAGTGAAGGATCAAACCACCGTAGTGGACCCATTCTCTGATTGGGTTTTTCCCATCTCAACCAATGCACCACAAGGTCTGTGGTATGTGCTCTCTTTTTTGTGGCAATGGTTCATTTAAAAGATCCTTTGCTACTAACGGAAACATGTAGCAGGTTTCCTCAAAGTCTGTGAAGGAAGGAAAGAATGTTTTATTTAAACCTGCAGTGTCTGGGATATTTTTTTATTATTTAAGCATTTAGAACAGAAAATCCCATTACGTTTGGTGCATATAAGATGCCACACTCTGAATTGGTTTCACTACACTGGCTTTTCCAAGTTAAAAATAAATCCAGTATTTTGAAAGTGGGACACTTTTGGCGGGTGCTCACTGGACTAAAAATAGTATGGTTCGACTATTGTTGCATAAAAAATACCCTTCCTAGCAGCGCAAATAAAAGATCCCTTGCTGCCAATCGGAAAGAGTAGCCCATGAAGTGGCGCCAGCAGGTTTCCTCTCAAAATCTGTGTGGTCCTTAACCATATGTATGAAGCCATATAACCGTAAATAAAATGTGTTGAGTGCGTCGTTAAATAAAAAAATTCTTTCTTTCTTTCCATTTATGCTAACAGCTAATTTCAGCAGAGACTCATGACGATGTTCTAAAGACCGGACTCATACACCTTTTGATTGTTACCTGTATTTCACACACTGTTATGCTCATTTTAAAGAATTTTTGAATTTTAAAGTGTATCTTTATATAAAAAAAACAAAATAACAACCAAGACTCATTTTCACAGTCTTATTTTTACTAATATCTGTATAAATACAACTTAACCGTTTTATTAATCAGTGCTGCAAAATATAATTTATATCCAGCATCCCAAAGACAGGATAGTACATACCATAACCTTTGTTACACTGGCACTGGAATGAGAAATAGCCAAGTGGGCCCACAGATATGGACTGATCCAAGACCATCTGCTCATCAGGCAGGGATACAAAAATGGAAAATATTTCACTAGCCAGCTGGACTGATACCAACTAAAATTGAATAATTTGTAGGTGAAATCCAGTTTAGTCTACTACAAACATAACGATGAGAGAAACACTGAATATACAAACACTGATATTCTAAATGAATTTTTTTTAATTAAAAAGACTCTTATTAATCAGAAACATGTTACAATGGACCCTCACGGCAGTGTTGTTTACTCCTTGCAGTATTACCACATGGCTGGTATATCAGTAGAATGGGAAAGGATTACGCTAAATTGATTGAGTGCTCTCTTGAGGTACACAAATGTACTAGCATCGCAGAATTGAACCACCTTGGTGGATCCATTCAGTTGATTGGGTTTTTACCAATTTCACCCAGTGCTCTACAACTGGTCAAAGACGGTGGTATGTACAGTGCTTTCTTGTCTGTTGGAAAGTACATATAAAAGATCCCTTGCTGCATTAAGAAAAATGTAGCGGGTTTCCTCTGATGACTATGTGTCAGAATTACCAAATGTTTGACATCCAATAGGAAATACCTCAATGGTCTGTCAAAGAGGATCAATCACATGGACATTTTCTTTTATTCATATCCAGTTATCTACCACTCTTCTCTGTGAAACAAACTTTAAAAAAAACTTTAAACCATGAGAAAATTAATCGGAATATAATCTTTTCACGGGACAGGACATGTTCAAGTTATAAAGCGCTCACCTGACAGAGGTGGTGAAAGTACTTGTCCGCTTGCCACGTTCAAGTAAAAATTCTGTTGGACGAGTTAAAAAATGCAACAACCAGTCTGACGGGCGATCTGTTTTTTCTGACTGACTGACTAATTTTTCGTCGAATCCGCGACAGATCATCGGCCATGCCAGCATTTAAGAGCATTCAAACAGAGGACTTCGGAATTCCAAATAATCAACTGTGTAAGAACAATTGTCAGGAAACAGATTCGGTCAAAGGTCAATACTACTTAGAAATGGATTCTTTACATTAAATTATTTTGCCGGTTATGAATAGATTGGTCTGCTAAATACTTGTGGGATGTCACTTGAATTTTTAAAATTTATATGAATGAAATGATTTGTCAATCAAGTTCCGTGGTCTGCTAAATACTTGTGGGATGTCACTTGAATTTTTTAAATCTATATGAATGAAATGATTTGTCAATCTATATGAACGAAATGATTTGTCAATCTATATGAATGAAATGATTTGTCAATCAAGTTCCGGCGGATTAGTACAAATTCTGACAGGCTAGTACCGGTAATACTTAAGAAAGAATGTATATTAGCAAATTTATAAAATAAAAGTTACTACAAACTACAAACATTAGGTTGTATGCAACATGTTATTTTAGTTGTTAAAAAGGCTCTGTAATTCAGTGACCTGTTAACATTGTCAGAAAACTCGGAACAATATCTTTTGTGTTGTAAAAACTTCATATTAAAAAAATATAATCATGTCATTCTTTGTGACATCTTGAGGTTGACTTTCAATATTATATAAAATTATATATACTTAACTCCTTTACAAACACACCACCTAGTTTTCTTACGTATATTTTAAACCTTACAATGTTTGGTAACAATATCAATTTAAATTTAATATAAGCAATGTTAAACAATCATGGTTTTTGTCTGCTGATGTTTTTGAAGCAATATGCCATGAAAGAGCCTTTGAACACTGATCTGTGGTGATTTTCCCTCTAAACATTTGTAAAATAGAGTAACTGATGCAGCGATAGTCAGAAACAATGCAATCAAGCAATAGATAGCTATAAGATGGAATTTTCATTCGAGGTTATGCCAGACTATTCAATTGTTATCACTCCACAATAACACGGTTAAATGGAAGGTTCAAACAGGGTCAACTTGTGATCATCAACGTCCTGGGAAACCAATTGTGATGACCCTAACGCAAGATGAATACATCCAGGTCCTTCATTTGTGTGATCGATTCCATCCAGCTACCCAAACAGCTGCAGCTACACATGATCTACGTGGTCCAGTGTTTGCATTCACCATAAGGCACTGTTTAGCAGCAGGAGCACTTCATGTACGATGACCTTATGTTAGTCCTATCCTGACCAATCATCATTGTCAGTGGTGACGGCAACGGGCTTAACAATATCAAACTTGGCAAAGATGTGGTTGGAGGTTCATGTAGGTCCTATTCATTGATGAAAGTCACTTTCATCTGCATCATCCTTTGTGGAGACATCACGGAGAACGTTATGAATATTGTTCTGTGC
The DNA here is from genome assembly GCA_016106625.1 of Dracogyra subfuscus. NCBI lineage: Eukaryota > Metazoa > Mollusca > Gastropoda > Neomphalida > Peltospiridae > Dracogyra > Dracogyra subfuscus. The sequence goes on from JAECMU010303068.1 coordinate 11,506, forward strand.
CTCATACCAATCGATGGAGTGGCAGAAGTGTGATGGTTTGGGGTGCCTTCACTTTTGATCACAGGAACCCCCCCCCCGTAGGGGATGGATGAATGCGATAAACTACAGAGATGAAGTTTTACAGCCTATAGTATTACCCATGTTCCAAGCACATCCTCACCTGCATGTCTTTCAGCAAGATAATGCTTGTCCTCATGTGACAAATATGAGCATGCAGTTCCAGCTGCAGGCAACATCAATGCCATGCCATGGCCTGCTCGTTCCCCGGATATGGCACCTATTGAACACATCTGGGACTTGCTGAGACATCGTCTTTATCTGAGACCACAAATTCAAAATCTTTGTGATCTTGAGATGGATATCTGCCACAAGCCTTCTTCCAGAACTTGGTTAGCTCCATGAAGAATCGATGCATAGCGTGTATTGCATCCAATAGAGGACACACATACTACAGATATCCATTTGACAGTCACATGTTCAACCATACATTTTTGGTTATGATGTTCAATCTGGTATCACAGAATAAAAATGCATCTCTGCCCATATGTGTGTTGAAGATAGTGTTCACCATTGAATGAAGTTCACAGGAACACCGTTTCCCAGTGATACAGTTTCAATAAATAATTTGTTTAGGTGATTAACTGTGTGGTGTGTTTCTAAAGGGGTTCAGTGTGTACATTATATTTCATTCTTTCAGGTGCTGGCATATCGGAAACAAAAACACAGTGGTTTGATGACAACCACTCGGATGTCCTCAGTCCAATGTCCAAGAGTACAAGCAGAGATTCTCTTGATGATCTAGACAAGTATATTGTTTACACAGTAGATTCTCTTGATGATCTGAACAAGTATATTGTTTACACAGTAGATTCTCTTGATGATATGGACAAGTATATCTTTCACATAGTAAATTCACTTAATGCTCTAGACAAGTATACCTTTTGCATAGTAGATGATCTAGATGATCTCGACAGGTAGTTCTTTTACACAGTAGATTCTCTAGATAAGTATATCATTTACATAGTAATTATCTTGAGGATCCAAACAAGTATATTCTTTACTCAGTAAATTCTTTTGATGATCTAGACAAGTATACCTTTCACATAGTAGATTCTCTTGATGATCTGCACAAGTACTATAAAATACTTTATTTTCGCGGGAACTTAATTGTGACAGATTGTGACCGATTAATTGTTGTAGATGACCCGGTCTGTTTTTCCAGCGTAGATAACTTGGGGTGGTAACATGTCTCCACTTTTGGAGATCGCCAACAAAACCGTGATCTGTCGTTTGTGTCAACACCCGATATTGTCACCTGTTTAGCGCCTCTCTCTTCCATGGTCCAATCACCCCCAGGAATGAGTGATACTCCAGTCTGGTCCCAGTTAATTACCAACTTGTCTGGAATTAAATGTTTGCTTACTGTATCGCTCACCTGTTTAAGAAAGATCTCCTTTATTTCTTCACCACGCTTTCGCTTTTTAGGAGTATCCTGTGATGTCAGCTTGTCAACTGACGTATTTGCTGCAACTATTGCTTCTGCCTCGTTTTCAGTTTTACTTTCGCATGGATTTGGCAAACCGGGCATTTTGGGTTTTGGGGAAGTAAAGACATTGTGGATGGTACTGAATTACAAAGATTAACACCTCTTTATATAATATAATGCTTACAAGCGGCCATTTACCCAATCTCATTGAGACCCTTTACCTGTTATAACACTAATCATTTGATCTGGTAGAATGCTGACACGATCAACTGGTTGTCTTTATTTGTAGACCAAGTCTTAATTGATAAACTATTCAGGACTAATTAAGCCCATGTCAAGGTATCAACAGTTAATATTGCTTATGCATTGACTGTAAAAACAGGATTTATTGATAAATAATAGTGGTGTTAAAAAAAAGAAAAAGAAAAAAAGAAAGTTTAATCAAGGATGCACAAAATATTAATTCCGCAAACATGGTGATTTTTCTTTAGCGCGAAAATTACACCCCTCGAAAATAAAGTATTTTACAGTATATCTTTCACATAGTATATTCTCTTGATGATCTGGACTAGTATATCTTTCACATAGTAGATTCTCTTGATGATCTGGACAAGTATATCTTTCACATAGTAGATTATCTTGATGATCCAAACAAGTATATTCTTTACTCAGTAGATTCTCTTGATGATCTAGACAAGTATATCTTTCACATAGTAGATTCTCTTGATGATCCAAACAAGTATATTCTTTACTCAATAGATT
>JAECMU010303139.1:0-10320 GCA_016106625.1 Dracogyra subfuscus
AGACATCAAACATCTTCAACTTTCATTAAAGATACCATACTGTAAGGTCACTTTATACAAATATTTATGAGACTACTGCCACAGTCAGCGACTACAGAAGAAATGCTGTGATTTAGTATCTAGCTTAGAAAGGAAAGGTCGGATTTTTCCCAGCATGCAGTGCTACTGTCATAATGTGTCAATGTGTCCAGTCAAGCGTGACCTATCACTAAATACACTTTCTACTGAATACAAGACTACAGCCAACGCCCAAACCAACTACAAACCAACCGATAAATATTAGTAAGCTAATTTATAAAGATAGTAAATAATAAATTAAAGTATTAACTAATCCCTAATTAAACTAGTATTTATATTAAAATACCTCTGGTTACATATATATATATATATATATATATATATATATTACATTACAACTACCTCACATTCTTAAATAGAGGCCTACCTAATACCTTGAATATAAGCCTGCCTCGATTAGAGGTCAGTAATCAAAGCTTCAGAGCAGAGACTTGCCTTGACTAGAAGTCTGTTTTAAAGCCTCTAACAACATAACCATCATATGTAAGCACCATTATATTAATTGTTTCCTGCATGAACTTGGGGTTGACAAAAATACAAGTCCTGCTACATATAAGGCTAGTATGTTGTCTGAGGATGAACTATGTCAAAACCATCAATCTGTACTTCGCACATTTGGCTTGAATTTAAAACCTAAACTCCATAAGAATCCATACAAGAAGAGATATATAGCAGGATCCAGCAAATGCACGACACAATATCCTTGTCTCAGAACCTAACCATTATCCTGACAACCATCAAGGATGGCCTTTCAATACTAGTATATTGTCAAAAGGTCTTTGAGACAAGTGATATTAATCGCATGTGGATTCTCAAGAACTCCAAAGATTTACTTGAAATTATAAAGTCTCAGTACAGATCAACGTTCACCAGTGTTAAAACATTTGATTTCTCAACACTCTACACAACAGTCCCCCATGACAAACTTAAAGAAAAACTACGTTCTTTAATACATGGGGCATTTGTTACCAAAACAGGTGAACGAAGATACGAATATATAACTATATTCAATGGATCTGGACAATTTGTTAAGACTACAAGTGAATCAAGGCAGAAGTACACTGAGACCGACATATGTGAAATGCTGGACTTCCTGATTGACAATATCTATGTCCGATTTGGGGATAGGACATACAGACAGGAAGTAGGTATCACCATAAACTGTGCTCCGCTGCTCGCCGATTTGTTTTTCTATGCATATGAATCAGATTTTCTGACTAAATCAAAACAAAGGAATATGGCTAGGAAGTTTAACTTCACATTTCGTTATATTGATGGTCTTATATCATTCAATAACAATAAGATCACAGATTACCTAACATTGATTTACCCACCAGAGTTAGAAATAAAAGAATCCTGTTTCATATCTTGATCTATGCATAGAACTTCAGAGCGGCACTCGCTCTCACACTAAGCTGTATGATAAAAGGGATGACTTCAGCTTTCCAATTGTCAATTTCCAATTCATGTCGAGCAATATTCCTTCTGCTCCAGCTTTTGGTGTCTACATTTCACAACTTCTGAGATACCTAACAGCATGCTCATCATATGCCGATTTTAAAGACAGACATGTCATTCTGGTACAGAAGTTGTTTGATCAGGGTTATAACATCCAAGGACTCATGAAAGCTTTCAAAAAGTTTTACAGTCGACACTGTGAGGCCATTTCACGATATGACGCATCATTGACAAAAATGATGTCTGATGCAGTACCCTATTTTGACCTTGTACATACATTTTCATCTTTTTGGTGAAAATGTTGTATTTTACCTTAAGGTGGACTTTATGGCTGCAGGTTGTGCTCATGACGGGTGCCACCAGTGGGGCAGGATATGCTCACCTTTTGCGAACACCTAATATCATTACCGTTTTATGATGATTCATGAGCTCATGTCATCAATCATATGTATTCCACTGATCTCTGTACTGGGCACATTTGGTTTCGCAGAGCTGGTCTTGGGAGTGGCAGTCCTCCTGGAGGCAGCACAGGAAGGACGTGATGTGCTGTGCTAGATCTCCTTGGGGACTGTCAGTCCTAAGGACAAGTCACCCGACGGTGAATCATTGAAATTATCACGACCTTGCCTAAACGTCCCTTGGACTCTGCACACTGCAGATATATGCACCTGACCATGGATACGGTTTTGTCGTTCAGATTACTTAAACACTGCTACTGTAACATAGTCAGCCTAATGACCGCAGTATTGTCGTCACTTCCACCGCACTGCGTCAAACGCTTATATCAACATGGCGAGAAAAACAGGAAAGCAGAATCTAGGTTTGCATGTCTATATTAGGAGATGTCACAACAAGGCTATTATACAATTTTTCATAGGGAAAAAAAGGGAAGAAAAAAAGAAGCCTGCCTTGAATAGAAGCCAGTCTCGGAGCGTTACAAAACAAAGGAAAAAAAGAAGAAGAAAAGAAACAAACAACTCAGAAGCTTAGGCTTATATTCAACGAAGGGCGGAACATATAACAGTGATAAAGCCACCGCTCGATGTGTGGTCGGTCTGGGATCGATCGACATCGGTGGGCCCATTGGGTTATTTCTCGCTCAAACCAGTGCACCACGATTGGTATATCAAAGGACATGGTATTGGTTGTCCTGTATGTGGTGCATATAAAAGATGCTTTGCTGCTAATCGACAAAGAGTAGCCCATGAAATGGCAACAGCGAGTTTCATCTCTCAATATCTGTGTGGTCGTTAACCATATGTCCGATGCCATATAGCCTTAAATAACATGTGTTGAGTGTGTCAGTAAATAAAACATTTCCTTCTTTTCATCTTTTTCATGGATTTACGGTATATAGTTTTCGAAGCGTACTCAAGACAGGATACACAATCATGTCTTATATGTCAGGTATCCGCAAAATGAAGCGGACTATGCTGCCAAAAATCTTGAACAGTGGAGTATAACATATTTTAATAGAATGCGGTTGCTGGTAATTTTAACACGGTCATATGCATTGAAGGTTTCGAGCATGTCTGTTCCGGGTCACGTTTCTGGATAACCAGAGGCCCGACCCGGAACAGATGATAGAATGCAGGTAAAAGAACAGGTTATTTCGCGCAACGTAAATCCTTGGACTAAACCACTCCGTCAATTATCAATACAGTGCTCGAGCAATCTGACCATAGACTAAGCCTGAACAGTTCTCCTACAGAGCCCATTGACTGGCTATTTTGTTTTGTTCCATCCCCACCCCAAGTTCAAGTTCGTTATTGCTTTAGTGTTTATGACTTATCAGCATAATAGAATGTACAACAAAATAATAAATATATACACGATATATGTACAGGATTATGGTGGAGAGTGATTTTGTAAATAATAACAATAATAATAATTAATAAATTGAGGTTCTATTGACATATTATTTAATACATATGTCATTATTAAGTATACTAAGAGATACATGTATTATTGGTTTAATATGCATGTAATCGAATAGTACTAGACTGAATAAATATAAACAATTTGCTTCAATAGTAGATCTAAACTTATAAGACATACATGTATATATAGTGCAGCAGGAAGTAACTTGGAACATTGTGTTAAATAGTAACACTTTTGCTAACATTAATAGTCCATGGGCCAGGACCCAAAATTTGGCCGTACCACTGGGGGACGAATGCTCATAGTGATTTTTATCAAGGACTACATCCCTAGGAATGGAAAATGTATGATAGCATTGCAGGACTCACAGCTTTATGTGTGTATCCACCCGTTTTGTGACCCTACCCCTATTTCCTCGACAGTTATATTTGTATAGAATTGCTCAAAGGTGAATAGTTTAAAAGCATTGTAAAATATTTGTTAGGGCATTTAGGAATGCAAACCTTAGAGGATTGGGAGGTAATTGATTGGTGAATTCAGAGATGTTACAAATATTGAAATCCTTTGAGGATTAGGGTCTCTTACAACACTTTTTTTCTGTAACGTTACAAAATATAATTCACAGTTTTATTTTTTTCAGTAGCAATTTAACATAAGGTTTAGACTCAACACCTCAAATGTTCTTTTTGAAGGATCTTATTGCTACAGAAGCTTGTTGTGACATCTAGTTAATATTTACATACTATATATAAAGTTTTTGTAGAAGTGTTTTTGTGTAACAACGCTTTTGATAGCCCTACCCACTTCCCCAAAAACAGCATTATACAATATTTATTAAAATATACATGGCAAACTTAAAGTTGATGAAATATAAATTTGAGAAAGAGAAGCAATAGTGAAGGTTAAAGTCTCACACAACACTTTTTGATTGATTATTAGGAAATGCAATTTTCACTATTTTACAACTGTAATTCCAGTTGAAGTTTATGTTTACACTTTTTTAGGGCTTTAATGTACCTGAATGTTTGTTGGACTCCCACGAATATATATTATTTAGATATTCCATATATAAAGCATTTGTTAAGCTATTTGCTGATGAAGCTATTATCATCAGGATGGCTTTTCTTCTTCTTTTTAATTGTTAATACAAATTATATTTTCTAATATACACCCATTAAAGATTCCAGTCAACTTAAAATGTACTTTGATCACATATGTATTGTTACCTGCAGGACGTAATAATATTATTGTTTAACATCATATTGCTGTACAAGACTAAGTCGAAAAAATAAATCAGTTGGAAATGTATATAATTTTATTTCCTTGATATATTAAAAATATCATGATAAAGATGGATGTATAGTTTGCAGAAATCAAATTCCATAACTGTCTCCAAGCTGGTTGTCAAAATGTAAAATTATGAACATTATACCAGCCTATATAGATGCTGTATACCATTGTAGTCTTCCAGTAGTTTTCCAGCATGTATCAATGACACTTTGTATCACTGGGTCATACTCTACATTACAATCTGGTTGATTGAATGTTGTGTAAACACTATTTTTTATCAAACAATCCCTACATAGTTACGTTTGGTGTATTTCAAGGTTGATTGCATGTTGTGTACGTTTTATCAAACAATCCCTGCATAGTTACACTTTCGATTCTGCCCCTCTTTGCACAGAACAGAAACATACCCTGGCAGGCTCTAATCTAGAATTGAAAAAGTAGAAGTGACTTCCTCTCTTTCAAGAAGAAAGGAACGAAATGTAATACAAATAGGCGAAGTGAACATTTATTGGTACATTTTGTAATGTTTCGAAAGGTTTCAAATTAGACACGCAGTTCTGATTCCTAGGTACACTGGTAGTGTAACCCCCAGTGCATACAACTCTACAACCATTGTGATAGTCAATACAGTTTCATCGATACTTGCATCAGTTTCAGGACCACATTTGTATGAGCAATGGAACTCCAGGGATCTCTTAGAAGACCAAGCACAAAATATAGTTTCTGTCTTCTGAGCTAAAGGCACCTTACTTGTATCTCTCAGTTGCGGCATGAGCTACATGCAATAGCAAGCATCAGTCAACCTGAAAACACCGGATGGCACACAATCTTGGATATTGTTTTAATATTTGTTATCAAAACACTTTCCATTGGAGTGTATTTATGTACACTGCCTTCCTTCATTCTTTGACAAGGAAATTATTTAAATTGGTCATATTTGTAACAATATTCCAAAAGGTTCTCAATTGGATTTATAAACTATGTTGCTCTTAGTAAAAATCCCATGATATATACCAACCACAATATTAACACATTTTATGTGGCTTTCACATCATAATGTTTTATGCTACATTGATTTACCACCTCTAAAACACTTAACATAATCACTGTTTACTACCTGGACCAAGTCAATACCATCAACAATAGTTAAAACATTTCTGTTAGACTATCTGCTTATGTCAATTTCATCTGCAACGAGGCAGGTAGCTTTGAAACGGTTCATATTGAAACATCTGGTACTCATACTGAATTCAGTCCAACTTTGGATTTTCCATTTATATGTGTCTGTCTGCCTTGCTGGCCTCCAAATGAGGTCTAAATGTTTGAGGTTTTGTTTTATCACTGGTACGATCCATTACCAGTGACTCTGGTCCAACACATGCACCAGAAACATAAAATGTCAAACATTTGTTCCACTAGTGAGAGCCACCTCCAGTCTATCAATGTTCTCCCAAGATAGACTCGTCTGTATTAGACTAAATGGTGGTTGAAATTTTTTGAAGTGATAACTCGTGGTAGCCTCTAGTCTTAGGAGACATAAATTTCTATCATTTGTCTTCAGCAGGACGTATGAAACGCCATGTCATGTTATTTTCAATGTCTAGATGTGTGTGCAATAAAATCCCTGTAACAGAACATTTGAAGATTTCAATCTAAACTTCAAGTGAAATTATTGTTGAGAAATATTGGAAATCGCACTACATAATGTAAACATAAAAGTGTTACTTGAGACCCTAACCCTCTAGGGATGACACGAGTGCTTCTATTTCTAAAATTCATATTCCACTAAATTGCTTTTCTCTTATTTTAGCCTTGACCATCCTAATAAATATTTTATGATGTGTTTTATTTAGTAACTGTTAACAATTTCATTGAAATATTGCTGTTGAGGAAATAGGGGTAGGGTTATAAATGTGTAATTACACAGCAAATCCTGCAACAAAACTTTATTCATAGGATGTAAATAATAACTGGATGTCCAAATGGGCTTCTATAGTAATTTGAACATTTTTCGACAATATTTGAGGTGCCGAGCCTAAACATTGTGTTAAATTTCTACTGAAAAATAAAACTGTGTTTTTTTTATGTTCTAACTTTACAAACAACGTGTTATATGAGACCCTAATCCTCGAAGGATTTCAATATTGGTAATATATCTGAATTGTCCAATCCAGTATCTCCCACATTTGCTTTTCCTAAATGCCCTTAGAAAATTTTTACCCAGCTTTTAATACGGTCATTCTTTAGCAATTCTGTGAAATATAGCTGTTCAGGAAATAGGAGTAGGGTTATAAAATGTGTAATTACACAGCAAATCATGCAACAAAACTTTATTTATAGGATGCAAATAATACCGGGATGGCCAAATGAGCTTGTGTTATAATTAGAATGTTTAAAGAGAATATCTGAGGTGCTGAGCCTAAACTTTATGTTAAATTTCTACTGAAAAATAAAACTGTGTGAATTGTATTTTGTAATGTTATATATAAAAAAGTGTTATATGAGACACTAATCCTCGAAGGATTTCAATATTGGTAATATGTCTGAGTACTCTAATCCAGTATCTCCCAATTGTCCAAATTTTATATTCTTAAATGCCCTGACAAATATTTTACAATGCTTTTTATATAGTTGCCCTTTAGCAATTCTGTAAAAATATAACTCTCGTGGGAATGGGGTAAGGTCACACAACTGGTAGATACACACAGAAAGCTTGAGTCCTGCAATGCTATCACAAAAGTCACTATGAGCAATGGACTATAATAATACAACTACAATATACATTTGTAAGAAAGAAAATAATACTTTCTTTAACAAAAAACTCAAAACAAATTAAATATCAAATTTTAGTATCGCTTCATTTGCAGAGTACATTCTGCTTATTTAAAGTTTCATTTTTAAAATTGTTTTTTTAGGCTTCACTTTTGACCTTCACCCTGGTAGTCTGTCATGTGATATCCGCTGCATCGCCTGAAGACCAAATGCAGACGATCATCTGCCCCACACAGATATCCAGAACATACAAAGGATTATTTGCAAACTGTAGCAGTCTTCACTTGACGACGGTTCCTGTACTAGAAGGTAACATAACGGCGCTAGATCTCGGTAAAAACCAAATTTATCTAAATGGAAGTGACTTTAAAGGATATCCGTATCTGGTGTACTTGAATCTTGAAGATAATGGACTGAACAGACTTCCACATGACGTGTTCGCTGGATGTGAAAAGCTTCAGTTCTTGAATTTACAAAACAACAACCTACGTTACAGTCTTGACTCTTTTCCTGAAAATGTATTTGACCCTATGCAGGAACTAGAAACATTGAATATTGGTAACAATAACGTCAGTTCAATATTTCCCGACAGTATAATTAAGTCACTGCGAAGTCTTAAAAATCTGACAATGGATACTATAGATAATTTCACATTTGGCGACGGGTTTGGAAATCTCCACCATCTTAAAGTTCTGTGTTTGTCAGGAAAGGAAGCCAAATGTGGAATTGTAGAAATCTACAATCATACATTCTCGGTTTTTAATGCATCGAGTTTGCAGACACTGGATCTTTCATTTTGTGAACATCTAAGGAAAATACACTTAGATGCTTTAACACCTTTGATGAATTTGAAAATACTTAACCTAAGCAATGCAAATCATTTAGGTTTAACTGGAGCCTTATTGGGAATGTATGGTCTCCAGAAAAGAAATATGACGTCCATAGACCTAGAACGTGTAACATATAACCAACACATTTTCCCAGCAATTGATGACTTACATGATAGGACGCTGACGGAATCCAAACTGCAATACCTATCCACAATTTGCTTATATGAGGTAAACTTGGCTAACAATCATATTCTCTATATAAATTTTACCTGCATAATAGAAACCACACTACTGAAATGTTTATCTCGCGCTACAATTCGTGGGAATTCGCTTTTTGGACTTTATCAGTTTCATCATTTCATGAACAAACACATGCTTTCTAAATCAAACCTTGAATATATTGAGGCTTCAAACATGCAAGGCTGTTCCCATTCACATCATGTGTGGAAATCCAACAGTTTATATCAGAAACCAAACGAAAGTTATTGGTTTTGGTTTTTGCCTCCAAAATTAAGAACATTATATTTTTATGGTGAAGGCGCGACATGGAACATTCTCAAAGATGTTAACTTAACGTTTGACAGCTCGAATACACTGAGCAGCATATCCTTATTCAATTTTTACCAACTGTCGTTTAACGGGTCCGTTACAGGATTGGAAAACCTTACGACATTAAAAATGGCATATGTCGATGTTATGACGCTTTCAGAAACAAGTTTCAATACGTTTCCAAGACTGGAAGATTTAACTTTGAAACATGTGAGTCTTCCAAACCATTACTTCTGTAAAACATCAACGAAGTTATTCGCAAAATTAGAACATTTAAAAAAGCTGGATCTCTCTGAAAACGATCTATCGTGTTTACCCAATGACGTATTTGAATATAACGGCAATCTAAAAGAACTGTCACTACATGACAACAATTTTGATGACATTTTATTCAACATAGAAGACGTTCCACATCTTGAGCTATTAGATTTATCTTACAATGCTATCAGCTCTTTAAACGATAACACGAGACGTTCATTAGACAAACATGCTACCAATCAAAGGAACAACTCAGACTTCACCTTAAATTTAAAAGGAAATCCATTTAATTGTAGATGTAATAATATTGATTTCGTACTGTGGTTCAAACAGACAACTTATATTTTAACACCAAGTGATACATACTGTATGACCGAAAATGGATCTAAGGTTCTTTTTAGGAATATTGATGGAGACGCATTATGGCAAGAGTGTACAGGAAAACAAGCGTTTTACATCGTGTCGTACATGTTTGCATTGCTCATCTCAGCAGCTCTCTGTTCCTTCCTTGTAGTGAAGCATAAGACTCAGATTGTTGTGTTTTTCCACAGACTGTTTCATGGGGTCGCTGGACTGCCAAGAAGAGAAGACTTCAGGTATGATGTTTTTATTGGATATGCTGATCAAGACTTTCGAGTTGCATGCATACAACTTAGAGAGATCCTGGAGGACAGGTTTCACTATCGAGTTTACCTCCATGATCGCGACAGTGAGTTAGGAGGCTCGAAAGCGATCTCCATTCTAGATGGAGTCCGAAATAGCTGGAAGATGATCCTGGTTTTGTCACAGAACTTCGTCAATGACGACTGGTCTATATACACAATGCATGCCGCAGCTCTGTATGCTGCCTCCGGCCTCATACCAAAGAGGCTGCTCATTCTCCTGGACCGAGAGAATCCGTGCGAGGTTCCAGACACCCTCCTGTGCATTGTAGACGAAGACACAATTCTACCAATCCCACGTCCTAATGATGACGATTCATGGGAACACATAAGGCGTCTTTTGAAGTGATTTGCACGAATTTCAATCCACTAAAGTATCAAGTGGACGAGGTGTAATGCAATGGTGGAACACTCGAGTGGGATGCTACGAGGCTAGGAACAAATTCTTTTTTTAGACTATTCTCTACTAGTGTCTCAGATCTGTATAAAAGACTGTGGCATGTGTTGTCTGTTAGAAAGCTGGGGCGGATCCAGCTTTTCTG
>JAECMU010303240.1:0-14485 GCA_016106625.1 Dracogyra subfuscus
TACTTGGTCAAGGCCATGAGATGATAATTTGGAATAGATTTGGTTAAAATCTGCTCTTACGTGAACCATGCATGAGAAATCGAAGCCAACTCAGTCAATCAAAGGCCAGATCGGCCATCTTGGATTTTGAAACTGCCCCAAAAATAACAACTCTTGGTAAATGCCATGAGAGGATCACTTGGACCAAATTTGATTGAAACCTGGCTGGTGGAATTTAAGAACTAAAAGTTCTCAGTTAATCAGAGACCTGACAGCTAGGCCATCTTGGATTTTGAATCAGCCACAAAATAAAGAACACTTAGTAAGTCATGAGAGAATCATTTGGACTAAGTTTGATTGAAACCTGCCTGGTGGACCTTGAGAAGAAGCAAAAAAAATGTCTCTGTCAATCAGAGCTATCTTGATTTTAAATCAACAAATAAAACATAACAAACTTGGTCAGGGCCATGAGAGGAACATTAGGAATACATATGGTTGAAATTTGCATGGTAGAACTTGAGGAAAAGTAAAAAATGTCTCAGTTATTCAGAGGCCAGGGTGGCCATCTTGGAATTTTTATTGGCCTGAAAATAACAACAATTGGTCAGGTCTATAAGAGGATCATTTGGACCAAGTTTGGTTGAATTCTGCTTGGTGGAACAGGAGGAAAAAGAAAACAAGAAACAAACAAATGACTTTACACCACAGTGTGGATCTCCAGATAGTGGAGGAATATAGTTTAAGTGTGTATTTATAACTGTAGAATATGTCAAACAGTATCCACATATTACAAAAAGAAATTTAATGGTTTCGTACACCAATATGTCAGTGTGGTTCTTTTTGATATATGTGTCCAGCCTTCCCCTGGTGTGACATAATGAGTATTTACCTAACCTGGTATGTAGCTCTCAATGTTTTTCTAGAGGGCTAAATATGTGATACATTATTAGGAATATGTAAAAAAAACCTACTTTATATGTAGGTACCTAAAAATAGCAATTAAAGTACATTTTTCATTACTGCATGGGGCTCTTTAACGAAGCCTTTATATAAACTAAATGTGCAAAATCAAAGTCTGAGGAATACCAGTGCTTGTATATATGCATTATATAAATGTACTTTATCTAAAATTTAAAACACTGTATAAGGCTATTATTTCACAATCAGATTAATATTTTTGTTGCTTATATGTGACCCACTCTGGCGAAATCAGTTGCCTGTCGCAGTTGCCAGTTTTGCGTAATGAGGCAATTAGTGAAAAAATACACTACCTGGGAAAAATTGTGATTTTAACAGAAAACGGTACCTAAATGTTTAAACTATACTTTCAAACTACTCTCGTTTAATTTAATAACATCTAAATACTTTTTATTACGATTTTTAGTTCGGGTTATTATCCAGAGAGCCGAAACAATGGTCCGAGTTAGGCTGTTCTTTGTTCATTTTCACTGCTTTGAATTGCGGTAGCCGTTTGGCGAATAGCTTCATATTTGGTATTAAATTGCACCAAAATAATTCCTCTACACCATTCTTTCAGTGACATGTGGGTATGACTTGGCTGTAAGCCAGTAGGAATCAAAACCTGACCATACACAAACCAGTTTGTTACTAGGCAGACATCTTAGCTAAGTGATATACACCTTTTGATTGGTCACTAACAAGGTCACTGCGACTTTCTGGGTAATCGAAGCATTCAAACTTATAGTGGGTCGTCGAAGGAAAACACAAAGGAAGAAAAAAAAGATGGCCACGCCTACACTTTTTGTTCGAAGAGCAATTTTTAAATGTGAATTTATGTACCATTCCAATCAGATGATTGTTTTAAAGTTATGAAAAAGACGCTCTTCTTGCTAAAGCTTTCAGTGAGCTGAACAATTTATATATAAGTGGAGCCAATTCAGTTAATGAGTAGACAAACACCGTAATTTTGATTATTTCTGGGATGTGGACGATCACGATGACGGAGACGGAATTTGAAACCACAATTTGTTCCTGAGTGACCCAGGATGTGACTTTACGAAAATGACGTTTGTTATTTCAAGTCAAAAAGAAAACAAGAGACACACACACCCCTCAAAAACACCCAAAAAAAAGCAACGAAAAACAATCCCGACCAAAACCCCCCAAACTTTCATGGATTACATGAATCTCTGGAATCGGAATGTTAACACCATCTAGAAGTAACAATAATAATGGTTTCACTCTGTATATTGTGTTTGACTTATTATTTTATAAATTTACCATCTACTGGATTTTACTGCTTAATTTATAAGTTCATAAATTTGCAACATGATTTTTACCACAAAAATAAAAATTACTATGTATTAAATTTTATTGTATTTAACCACTCTTAACCTACAAAACATATTTATTCGTATAGTTTGTGATTTAAACTTAATGTGTGCAAACTTTTAGAGCTGTACCTTTATTTAAAGTATATTGTTGCTATGGTGTTTCGATACCAGTGATCAAAATCAAGGTACTTATCTTCGGCGGCCATTATCTCAAAATAATGATCTCACATATCACCGAAAATCAAAAATCAATATATTTTAATAATTTTTTAACCACATTGAAGCTGAGACTCTACAGGTTACGAATATGCATAAAAGTCAATTTATGTTTTTGCGACATGTGACTGAATTCGCCAGGGTGGGTCACATATATAATTGAATCTCCTTTTTTATAAGCTTTGTTGTTTTGTGTTTTTGATTAATTTGTTTGCACATTTTTTTTATTTTTTATATAACACATCACTATATGTTGCCTTTCTTTGCCAGGGAATTATCTTACTGATGAATGTCAAAGTAACCCATGCAGCCATTACTGTATTGACACTCCTGAAAGTTTTTACTGTAGGTGTCGGGAAAACTTCCACTTGTTCATTGATGAAAGGACATGTTTACCAGGTAATATATACATTATATATCAGGGTTCTCACAGACCCGGAGTCCCGGGTCCCTGACGCAGTGATCAAGGTTGGGACGCACCATACTGCATAAACGTGCATCCCTGTGGACGCAGTATATTTTTATTTTTTATTTAACTTCAATACGATGTTTTTTTTAAGCATCTAAATTTACTGTAAAGTAAAGCGGCAAAATAATAGACTGGTCACGTGGACTTGCAAACAGCGCTTATTCACACCATGAGGCGGATTAACTGAACAAAACTGGTTGCAAATGTTTGCTTCTAAAATTCGCATTGCAAAAAAATAAAATATTTTGCAAATATTTATGCCAGAATGAAAATTCTTTCGCAATAATGTTTTTCTGGCATTATTAGTGACTATATTATTATTAGTTACCAGGTATTTGTTTTATATTTTATCACACATTTTAATAATATATATTTTTTATTATTACTACATAAAACCATTTAAATGTCAATGTTTTTGTGATGTCAGTTCATGGACTCTCCAACATTCCTAATGGACTCTCAAAATATAAGGTCACGAGTCCATGGACTCTCAATATTTTTGGATGAATGAGAACCCTGTATATGATACCTTCCAATAGTCTATTAAGTAATCTAATATAATTAATTACTATGATCAAATTTGGGAGTTATTTTATTATTCACTGAGGCTTTATTATTAATGTTTGTCCCCTACCGGTCAAGTCGGAGTGGACTGCATGTAGCTTTCATCTCAGTCCTTGTCTGTCTGTCTGTCTGTCTGTCTGTCTGTATGTCCATCTGTCTGTCCCACATATAATTTTCTGTATGTTTTTTTCACAATTCCTCGAGATATTGAGCTGACATTTTGTGTATATAGCATTATCCTACATGTACTGTTACAGATCATGATAATGTACTCATTGTTAACCTTATACAAGTAATCATGACTTCATAGCTATTTATTTTAATATGTAAAGTTCTGAACAAAGTTAAAATAGGTTAATGCCCTGTACTTTATTGATAGATATTCCTAGACTGAATGCTGTACCCAGAAGACTCAAATACTCATTATTTGCTAATGTGCTTCAAAGTCGCTCAGAACCAGTTCAACATTACCGGATCCATAATCAAGTGAAAAATTTCACTGAAGCATCTAAGATATGTGCAGAGTTTGGTGGCATTTTGCCAACTATTTATATGCAGTATGACCACAGATATATGTACGATACACTGATTGGCCATACAAACTGCAGTAGATGGCTTTTAGGTAAGTACTGCTTGCTTCTTTTGTCTTTCTTTTATTTAAAATTGTTGTTCTAATTCAGTCTGTATATAACACAGAATTTGATTAATAAAATCCACTTGTAACACTAAAACCCGTATTAACGAGCTGGAAATTTCAGGGATTCCCCACAAACTTATTTACATATTTATATGCTTCTTCTCTCTGCTTATTAGGAAGTCATCACAAGGCTTGTGAAAATAATTAAAAATTAATTAATTAAACATTTCTAATTAAAATATTAATTTTTTTTACTCGACTTTAAAGTTTTTGCTTTTGAATTTGTTTTTCACAAACAATAAATGCTACATCAAGAAAACTTCTTTAAAAAACAAATTCTTTGTTTATATTGGCTATGGTACATTTTTTACAAAAATATATATTATAAACATTATACACACAACACATAATATATACAAATAGTAATTAATTAGTATGTACAGTTGATATATTTCATGTAGGTATAACGTCTACTTAAAACAGATTATTTCCACTTTCAACAGCAGATCTCCTGATTACACGTTTCATATATTTGCATACTTAATTATGTTATTTATACTAATCATAACTACATAAAAAAATATTGATTAAATTACCCTTAATTAAAAAGAAAAGAGACAAATAATATTTAATCACTTGCTTCGAGACAGTGACAAAGGTATAATGTTTTATTATGATCATCCCCTTGCAAATATATTTGTGATGTGTTTTTTTCTGTTGTGTAATAATCCTTTACCATAGCTATTTGTCGTTCTAGCCAGTGCACAAGATCTTTCCATACATTCATAACATCATTCCAAAAAGGATTTTATACCTTTTTATTTAAATATTCACGAACAATGTGACACTGAATAAGTTTATGGTAGGCTAGATATTTTAATTCCATGGAATTCTTATTTAACTTCAATTCTGAAATAAACTTGTTATTATTACCGTATATTGCCGTGTATTAGCCGACTTTTGAAGACTAGAAACACTTTCCAAAAGAAGAGGGTCGGCTTATATACGGAGGCAACAAATTGGAGCATAAAATTCTGATCGAAAATACTCCCGACCATGACTTACACATGTATATATTTTGATCAGACCCTTATAGCCTTTCACAGATTATATATCAGTAATTTGTGCAAATTATAAATAAAACATCCCATCATGCAATATTATGCAGTTTTCTGTTCTTCAATGCATTATAAGTTTGATGAATAATAATAAAAAATTACTTGTTTTATTGTCAATTCAATGGTAAAAACGTATTCTTTCCAACTGTCCGCCATCTTTGTTTGACCTGTGCTGGGACCAGTCTTTCATATAGCAAATTTAAAATACGAAACAGTGTTTTTTCTTCAAACAAGTATTATATTTCTAATATATATTGTTTTGTTGGGACGGTGCATTAAACTGTAAAGTAATGCCATAAATAAATTAAGCTCATTATTAACATTACCGACTGAAAAAACATAACATGAATTTCAGAACGATAATTACTCCCCACTATTATCACATGACCATACCATATATGGGCATATACAGTGAACAGCTGTTGTCACTGACAGCATGATCTTTGGTTTCTGTGTGTGTGGTGGGGATTAGACATGCCTCATTGATTTTACTTTTTACTCTCCTGAATAAATTAATTACTTGTGTGCAGTGATATGTTGTTACATGTTGAATTATTTATTTTTCTTTTATGATTTATCAGTTCTAAATTATTATTCACTGCATGGTTACGATGGTAGATGTTAGCATTGCTGCATTGATTGCTATCGCGATTACCGTGTTTGTAATAATTAAAGGGAAAACAAATACATATGATTATGAATAAGAAAAGCACAAGTCTATTTGTTGACAGTATTATTGCAATCAATACAACATACAGCTGGTCAAAAGATGACTTCGACTTAAACACAAGCCTGATGATTTTGTACCTGATATTTAGGGTCAAACTAAGGGGTCGGCTTATCCACGGAGTCGGCTAATACACGGCAATATACGGTAGTAATTATGTGGGCAGTGTACTGAAATTTACAATAGGTCTATGTTTTTGCTAATAAATTCTAATATTACTGTAATGTTTTATACAAGTATTTTGAAATAAACAAAAAATTAACAAAATAAAATTTTAAATACTCACGAGATTAATATCTTTTGTGTTTATTATTAACACAATGTACATTATAGGTTTAAAGGGAAAGTCTCTGATGAATAGTGCCTGGCAGGATGGCAGGTGGCTTGACTTTGGACTGTTTGAAGACACTGTACCTGAAAATGCAACAGAGGAACAAGTTGTTTTCATGGATTCTGAACTGCTATTTATTTGGAAATATGGTCCCATTTCAACAACAAATGGTTGTATTGTTTGCCAGTATAAAGAAAATGGTGAGTTAATAATTACTGATGATTATAATCATAGTATGTAACAGATTTTCAAGAATAAATCTTTTGCAAAGAAATAATAGATTTCTGATACAACCAATACAAGCTATGTGGTTGATCCCGCTTACATGCATTAAACAGTGGGCAAACCTGGTACTGGCTAGTATGAATTGATATATATATGTTTTATGTATGTCCGGTTTTGACTTACATACATAGAAATTAACGCACTGGTGCTGGGGATAATTAACTCCTTTCTGGCCTCACAAATTGTTTCATGCCATTGCTGGAACTCAAACCTGTGGTACCGAATTGCCTGCAACTTGCAGACTTTCCTCCATGCATTCTTTGCTATCAAGTCATCCTTAGAAAGAATGCTCTTTATCTCCACATTATGCGTGGAACCTACACAATTAATGTTGGTAAATGAAAATAATTAGCTACAATAGACAGTCAGCTGTGATGATGATAATTTCTGGCACTAATGGTACTTTGTTTTCCAGACTGTGACCTATCAATACTGACAGAATATTGGACAATTCCCCGAACTGCGTGGACAGCTTCAGGAGACATATTACAAAACACCAACATTGATTATGTTGTCCTTAACCTGGCAAATGGTCTGAACTTTTTCAAGGCTACAGAACCAAAGGGATATATTCAGGTTTGTTAACAGACCTGTTTAGCAAGCAGAGTAACGCTTATACAGCCCTCTACATTAATATTTTCATCTAGGAGCCAGATGGCGCCTACTTCTATTTTTATGTAGATGGTATGAAATATTTTAGTCGTCAAATAAAAGATATGGTCACATATATGCCCCCAATCAGTCTCAATGTAGAGGGCTGTTAAGTACAGGTATATGTATAAGTGACGAGTATACATGTATATGTTTATGTCATTTGCATTGTCCGGTTTGGCTGCATGTTTGTGACATTAATTTGTTTTAATACAATTAAATAAAATGACTTCATACTACGTTCCTGGGTCCAATTTGACAAAACATCATAAGCCAAGTTTTGCATGTAAATGTAAATCCACGACTAAATCACAGTTCTTAGTACCACTAACAGTACAACTAATGTAGTTTGAAGTACAAACATTTAATTTTCATTGGTCTTTAAAATTCTCCATCTACCATAATGATGTAAGGTTCTGTGTGAAATAGGTACCAAAAACGTGAATAATTGCTTGGCGCAGACGTAAACTTATGATGTTTTGTGAAATAGGCTCCTGGTGAAGCTAAATTTTGCTGTCAGTATTATTAACTCCAATTTCATTTGTTGTCTTTATTTGAAAAATTTAATGTCTGATTTAAAAATATAATTTACATTGTTTTTACACATCCATTTATAGGATTGATTGGGTGGAAAATTGCACAACTTAAAGTACATGACCTCCAGCAATTACCATATCATTGTTACATACCCATTTAATCTTATTATATTAATAAAAACCATTCTGACCGTGCATTATTATTATTTTTTTACATGTAATACAAAACTTGCATGTATAGTTCACATGTTCACTCAAATGATGTCATGTCCCTAGCTACATGTATGCAGGGTCCGCACTTAACGGTCACCCGATCGCCCCTGGCGACTAAAAACGATGACGGGCGACTGAAAACCCACAGTAAGGTTGCCCGCCTGGCGACCGATTTTTTTAAATCAATAATTAATAAATAAATAAAAGTACAGCTATGTAGCCTACTTTGCACCATGAAAAAGTGTAGGTCTGCTTTTACATATAAGCATATGCCCAATATAAGAATAGTATTTTCCCTGAGTTGTCAAACGTAAAACCAGCTTTTGTATTCAAGTGTATAGGTTTATTAAATTTGTTTTAATATGCATTCATTGGTTTCTGCTTAATTGATCATTTGAACCATTACGGCATGACAAAAGAGTTAATGTACTGCATGACAAAATGTAAACACATGTCATGTTTTCATACATCTATGGCCGCCATTTTGTTTTCACCGTTCGGCTCGATTCGGCTCGGTTCGGTTTTATTCGTTTGGTAAATTTCTAGCTACGTTCGATTGAGAGCTCGCCAGTAACATTTGTAAACAGGTGCAAGAGTTCATGTGCGCACCCTTTATAAATTATAACCAACAGCACTTTGGTTCTGGCAGATCAAAGAAACACTGCTGACATAAATGAAATACTGTTATACACTGTTTGGCCAGCATACCTTGACAAGTCTTGATGACTTTAATTACAAGTTACCACATTGGTGTTCATTGTGTTTTGCATCCACTGAACATTATATTTTAGGGCTTTTTAATTATTATTATTTCATTGAGATGGGGTGGGGTGTTATTTATTTAAAGAGTGTGTTGGCTGAGTTCAGGATAATACTCAAAATAAATGTTTTATAATCTGTTGCAATATTGTTTTTGTTTTTTTTAGAAAATATTATTCGGGCTAGTGAAAATAGATCCGGGCAAGTGAAAGTGTTGTCACAACTTGCCCGGATGGCAACTCAAAAAAAAAGTTAAGCGCAGACACTGTGTATGTCGTGTTTTGTCAATTTGACAAAATTCAGTTATTTCCAGATGAAGCATGTTGTGTTATTTAATTATATTTTGTTAATCATAACACTGAATATACTTTATTTTTGTGGAAGTAAATTTTCACGGTTTAATGAAAATAATTCCTATTAGCAAGCATTTATGTTTGTGAATCCTAATTTTCCAATAAGAAAAGAAAAAAGAAAGCAATAAGTATTAATATCAATAATTTTGAACCTTCTGAAGATGTTTATTGTTTACAATTTAATACTGCAAACTTGCATTACACAAGGTGCTAAATGCATGCACTTTTTCTTAATCTTCAAAATTGTTAAATTCATTCGCTAAAAAACAAATATTTTTGTTTTTTATTCTATGTAGAAGTGTCCTACAGGTTTAGCAAAACTAATGTAGCCATTTAAAAAAAATGTTTTATGCATAGACTTGAATATGGCAACCATCTTACATAAATAGATTGTATATATAGTTATTTTGGTCATAAAATTATTAAAATAATTATTTATGTTTGTGGCACTGTTTAATACCAAGCAAATTTTAGTGTTTATGGTTTGAAATTTTGTGGGTTATTATTATAAATAATTACCTTAATTATTTCTGCAGGTTGACCTTCAACAAGATTTTTTGCTGTATGTATTCAAATGCAGTTCATTTGATGGAGACAGACTGAAAGCTGTTAATCATTCTGGCAATATCATCCTACCATACAGCTTCAACATCAAATATTCTTTGTCAGAGTTTGTAAGCTTCTCAAACATTAATGATTCAAGTGGGAAGGAATTGGTAGGTTTCAGTGTTCTCCTGAAAGTCAGATAATGAGGTCATGTTATTAGTCTCCTACTTGTCCATCTGAATAAATTACACAAATATAAATATTAAAGTTTTCAATCTGCTCTTTTGGCTATAAAATTTATATTGTGGCTATAAAAGTAAACATTTGGCTACAACTTTGGCCATTAATGAAAATTTTCCAGCTGGAACCCTGCATTGTGTGTTAAAAAAACCCTGTAAACTGATGGTGAGTGTTTTCTGTATTGTGATTGGTTAATTACATTCATTTTTCGAGATCAATTGAAAATAACACCCAGAAAGCTAATGATGTCATTTGAAAGTGAAGAACTTGGAAGAGACCAAGGTGATGGTTCAAGGGTCTACAGTTAGAATTGTTTTTTAAAATACCAAATATACATTTACATAGAAACATGATTCAGTTTACAATGGACATAACCATATGGAGTTTTAGATTTGTGGATGCTATTGTCGATTTGATACTTGCAAATGTTTTAGTTTTAACCTCAGGTTAACGCTTTCGATCAAAAATGACATTTGCAGTATCAAATACACCTGCAAATCTAAACAATGCCATATGGTTATGTCCTAATTAAAAGCATTTTGTTAAAGAAATGGTATTCATATTTCCACATAATATTTTGTTATGTGCTAATGAAAGTTATGATTAAGTCTGGCATTGAATTTTCACACATATATATAGTGAAACCTGTCTAAACTGAACCCTGAACTAATCAAAATCCTCTAAAAATTGACTAATTAGTTTCATGGTCCCAAATCTTGTACATTTTAAAGCAAGACCCTAAATCGGATAAATATTAAATCCGCGGCAAGATCTGATTTAGATATATTTCATTATGCATATGTTTTTTTGTCTTCTTTTTTGTTTAATACTGAACAGTAATTGCATACATGTATCTGTTTAACTAATAACAAACTAAGAAGTATTAAATAAAATGATTTATTTTTTTAATAGAAATTTTCCTGTGGATCTAGCGCAATGGATATTAAGTCAACTCATTTGCCATCGCTTGTGGTCCGATTTTTTAGAATATCTTGGAACTTTAAGGCATTGAAAGTATCTTTTACACTTTCTATGGAACTGTTTGGATGCCCCGCACAAACCTCTGGTAAATCATTAGAATACATTTAATTATATTTTTAAGGATATATAAAGTTAAAGTTTTGTTTTGTTTAATGACACCACTAGAGTACATTGATTTATTAATTGTCGGCTACAGGATGACAAATGCTTTGTAATTCATGGTGTACTTGCTTAATAACATATAGTTTCAAGCAAAAATCCATTAATAAAAGGCAAACTTGGCTATTCTTTAATAATTAAATTTTGATTCTGAAAAAAAGATATTAGTTTTTTATCATAAACATGGCAACCTTTAAGTCAGGGTTTTTTTTAACTGGTATTATAAATGATTGGTTGTTTTTGTGTCGATTAATTCATTATCACTTCTCTAAACATTCTCTATTTCTTTTGTTCATTTTGTTCAAGAACATACCAGTAGACTGCTATGCAGTCTCATGTTATGTATTCTTGTGCAAAATAAACTTATGCAATAAATGGGAAGTGAAAACAACATTTATGAAGTTCTGAATATCTATCATTTATGTATCATTGACCTCATATCACATTGGTTTGGGATCGATCCCTGTCTGTGGGCCCATTGGGCTATTTGTTCGGTTCCAGCCAGTGAACCATGACTGGTATATCAAAGGCCGTGGTATGTGCTATCCTGTGTGGGATGGTGCATATAAAAGATCCCTTGCTATTAATGGAAAAATGTAGCAGATTTCCTCTGACTCAGAATGACCATGTGTTTGACATCCAATAGCCCACAATTAATAAATCAATATGCTCTAGTGGTGTTGTTAAACAAAACAAACAATTGCATAATAATATACTGTATCGCTGTATTGTTATACTTTTAGTACAGACTACACTAATTAGAAGTCTAAAGGGAATATATCTGGAGATTTCTGCCATTATAAGATATTTCCAACTAACAGCTACACATAGTGTTTGCTGTTTAGAACATCAGTGTCTCTGTATCCAGTGTTTTTCTGATCATTCTAATATCCGTAGTGGATTAGACGTCTTTTTATTTCCCAATGTATATTTTTTGTATGTGTGAAATTATTGGAAGAACATGTTGACCAGAAACACATTCAGTATAAAGAGACTGATATTCTGTGGAAAAAAGGGCGTGGGATTTAGAGAGAAAGAAAGTTTGTTTTGTTTAACGACACCACTAGAGAGTGCAAGATTTAGCTCAATTGGTTGATTGCTCACTTGGGGTGCTTGTGTCGCAGGATCGAACCACCTCGGTGGATCCATTCACCTCATTGTTTTTGTTCTCACTCCCAACTAGTGCACCACAACTTCTCAAAGGCCATGGTATGTACTATCCTGTCTGTGGGAAAGTGCATATAAAAGACCCCTTGCTGCATTAGAAAAATGTAGCGGGTTTCCTCTAATGACTATATGTCAAACTTGAACAAATGTTCAACATCAGTAGCCAGTAATTATTTAATCAATGTGCTCTAGTGGTGTCGTTAAGCAAAATAAACTTTAAACATCATGGAAAAACATAAATGTATATTGCATGTGTAATAGTATAGTCTTTAAAAAGACAGTCCCTTTGACATAAATGTATATTGCATGTGTAATAGTAGTCTTTAAAAAGACAGTCCCTTTGACATAATGAATTTGTTCTTTAAGTTATAAATTTATCTATTTCTAGTGTTTCCACTGAATTCCTCTGTAAGTTAATTAAGGGGGTTTAGAAGAAAAAAAAGTCATATAAATTAAACAGTAACTTAAAATTCAGATTTTAACTGTTCAAAAATTAACAAACACAGTAACATACTCTTATAACGATCCACAAGGGACCATGATATTTAGTTCGTTATAGCAGTAGTTTGTTGTACACATTTGCGTAAGTTGGTTATTAATGTATAGGGAGATAAAACGGAACTTTACAATCAATTCGTTCTATGCAGTAATGGCCGTCTTAGCTCAGAACAGGGGAGATAATAAAACAGGTGGCGCGTCACTCGTCAGGGTCCAACAAACTCGGACAATAGCTGTATTTTTTCATTACTTTGTCATTATTTGTTATATCACGATCACAAGGGATCAAAATCTTACCGGCTCTGTACATTTTGTATATAAACAAAATATATGTATATTTTGGATAATACTCGAAAAAAAGAGAAGAATATATATACATAGTATTTTTAATTTTTTTTAGTTACCTAGTAGTGATGACGGTTACCAGTTGTTACCAGTTCACGTTTGTCTACATGTGTACTGAGATATGGGGTGAGGATGGGGAATCAGTAATAATAAAGAAAATATATGTATACTGTGGATAATAATCAATAAAATATATATGTGCATATGTATCGCGCAATCAACATCCGATTTGTTGTCATCGGCATGTCGTTCATTTATGAGGTTTTTCTTCACAGTTCTGGAACATTTTTATAAACAATAAAGTTAAGAAAAGTAATTTAGTATCTAAATACAAAAGTTTACAAACACCTGAAACCATTAATTTTATGAAGTCGTTTTTGTTTATACCTTAAAATAACCGATATCGGATCCACATGACTCATAGAAATTGACTTAAAATGGAGAAAGATGAATTAACATTCGGTGCGTGTCACGTGCCACATATCAACAAGGGCAAATATTTTTTTCAATTATTATATTCGATCTGCAAAAGGTATGCTACATTTGTGTGCCTCTATTGCAGTGAATAGTATTCATAATCCATTCATAACGGTTGTAATAATTTTGAGTATATATATATTTTTAATTTAGAATCATTTCTTTAAAAAAAAATTATATTTTACAAACTATGCGCAGGTATGGCCTATCAGTATTTACATCAAGTGTAGGCGATGTGTGTTGATAAAACGCGGACCGGACCTGAACACTTGACAAATTGAATTTTTTCCTTTACAAAAATTGAATAAATTGTTCGGCAACTGCATAAATAAGAAACATATATTTTTTCATGTAGTTGCATGGCGTAAAAATGGAATATGATGAACTGCACATGCGCATTACGATAGTTTTCAGATGCATGCGCTTGAACGCAGTTAGAAACGTCGCATTTTTCCCCGTTTACTTTAGGGTGTTTCACTTTTGTTTACTAGAATGGATTTGTTTTACATCCAAATTTATTTATTTTTTTACATTAAATGACTACAGTCTATTTCGTTTCACGTATCGTAGCTGAAAAATGTAGAATAATTTTTCCGTAAATATCGTATTTTGTGTTTTTGTTGTTAGGTGAACGCAGTTTGGGACGTTGATGGTATAACTTCAAAAAAGAAAAAAAAAATAGTGATGACGGCTCTATACAGGACGTTCCTACATAGGGCGCTGTCTAGTATTTTATATAGTTAAATATGGTGGAAAACTCATTAACAGTAAATGTAATAAATATTTATTTTGTATAATACTCAATGCGTTCGTGTTTACGCTGTATACAAACGAGTGCATGGGTACACTTTGCCGCATAAAAACTCAACTTTGCCAACCAAATATTTTTTATGTACTTTTTCCAATTAGATAGTCATTAAGAAAAATGCAACAAAACACA
>JAECMU010303248.1:0-10390 GCA_016106625.1 Dracogyra subfuscus
AAATATCCTCTTAATAATATAATATTTACCATCGACATCCCAAACTGCGTTCACCTAACGTCAAAAACACGAATACGATATTTACGGAAATACTATTCTACATTTTTCAGCTACAATACGTGAAACAAAATAAATTGCAATTAAGTAACGAAAAAAATCAACAATGTGGACGTAAAACAAATCCATTCTAATAAATAAATGTGAAACACCCTACGGTAAACAGGAAAGGATGCGACGTTTCTAACTGCGTTTACAAAAAGTATCGTACTGCGCACGTGCAGTTCGTCATTTTCCACTTTTAAGGCAACTACATTAAAAAAAAAAATGTTTCTTAATTATGCACAGTTGCCGAACACTTAATTTTAAAAAAAATTTAAAGGAAAAATTCAATTTGTCAAGCGTTCTGGTCCGGTCCGCATTTTATCAACACACATTGCTCACATTTGATGTCAATACTGATAGGCATTATGGTTCATACCTGCGAATAGTTTGTAAAATATAAAAAAATTAATGAATTGATTCAATATTAACACAATTTATATCCTCAAAATTATTTCCAACTGTTATGAATGGATTATGAATACTATTCACTATAACAGAGGCACAGAAATGTAGCATACCTTTTGCAGATCAAATGTAATAACTGAAAACAAGTCCTAACAACAGGGGTCTTAAAAATCGTAAAAATTATATCCTTTGGCCATGTTGATCTGGCATGTGTGAGGTCATGTGACACGCACCGAATGTTAATTCATCTTTCTTCATTTTAAGTCAATTTCTACGAGTCATGTGGACCCGATATCGGTAATTTTAAGGAATAAACAAAAACGACTTAGTAAATTTAATGGTTTTAGGAGTTTGTAAAGTTTTGTATATAGATACTTACTTTTCTCAACTTTATTGTTTATAAAAATGTTCCTGAACTGTGAAGAAAAACCTCATAAATGAACGACATGCCGATGACAACAAATTGGATGCTGATTGCGTGAACCATGCACGAGAAAACAAAGTAAACGGAATTTGAAGCATAACGCAGTTAGGGACGTTGACGATATATTGACTCGAAAAAACCCCCAGAAAAAATGCCTCAGAAAAGCTTCAAAAGACTCTGCATACATCTACAGCAGTACAGGCATCCAGATTTTCACAATTTCCATGCCATGGGAGGTGGAGACATCCCCTCGCTCGGGCACACCTATCGGCTACAAAATTGCTGGCTACATCTCTGTAATATATTCTGATGTCTATGGACAGTTTTAATAGTATTGGAGAGTGAGTGGATACTATGTATATGCCATCGACGTACCAAATTGCATACAAAAACAATATTTTTATATTTTTTAGTTATGGTACATGAAATAAAATCTATTCCAACCAGTTAATGAAACAAAATCAACAACTCTTGACATCAAACAAATCAGTTCTAGTACATAAAATTGCAGTCTAATTAAAATTAGCTCCACTATTACATGTGGATCTAACAGCAGTCGGAGCTCATGTCCACCAATCAAAACCTTATTTGCAGAATCATACCAGTGAAAATAATTTGAAAACATTCCCAATTATCCTGAGGGTATACGACATTTCGAATATTGTGATTGCTTTAAAACATGTTTTATAAAATAAATAATTTGTAATGTAAAATTGAAGACTGATAACTAATCGGAGTAATCCCGTATGTATTGGTATTTTTCGCTGTACTGTGGCCACTATAATAGACTTGTCTGATATTTTTAGAACTTCAATACTCCCAAATAACATTATCAAACGTGAAGTGAGATTGGTCAATATTTCAGTTATTATTTACAGACATACTGTTACTGGACATAGTTGTCTATGCAGTGCTGTTAGCAATCTACTAGTTCTATTGGTCTAAATAAGGCATTTGTAATTCACATAAAACATGTTGTATATGCTCAGGATAATTCAGAATGTTTTAAAATTATTTTTAAATCGCTAGCATGGTTCTGCAAGTAGACCCATTCACTTATCTCAAGGACATATCCTCCACCTCAGTGTGAGCACTGTCAGTGTCCTCTGACTGTGCGTCACATTTTGGTGGAGTGTACCCATCTTAAAGAGACTTGAAAAGCTATATTTGGTACACGATCTGTGATGGAATCCTTTCAATTCCATCCAGAACTTTATTACAATTTATTTGTGATATTGAGTTTTATTGTACATTTTAAATTTATTTATCTGTGATATTTGTATTTTTTCACAGTCCTTTACACTGTGGTTTAATTTCACTTTTGAATATTTATATTGATGTTGATCATCACTTTGGGTTGCATTTACCATAGTTTGACACCCAATAGCCGATGTATATTTCATGCTGGGCTGTCGTTAAACATTCATTCATTAATTAATTCAAGATTCTGCAAGTAAGGTTTTGATTGGTGGACATGAGCTCCAACTGGCTGCTATTAGATCCACATGTAATAGTGGAGTTAATTTTTAATTAGATTGATAAAATTGTAACACCATCCAGTATTAAACAGAAAAGCATGCACATTAAGTTTTTAACTGCATTCAGGGACATTCATTTGAAAAAAATATCCTTTCTACTCATGCATGGTTCATCATTTTTAATTTTTAAAGTCATTACATAGTAAAATATATGTATCATTGTATCTGAAATATGCACACAACAAATTGTTTTAAGGATTTTTTTTTTTTTTTAAAGGGCCTTCAGTTCACCTCTTTTTGCACCATGATTTGTAACAACTCTTGATGTTAATACAAATAGGCACTACATTCATATACGTGAATAGTTTATAAAATAATAATTTTTTAATGAACTGTTTCTTAATTAAATTAATTTAAATTATCCACCAAAAATTTACCTCAGTTGAGGTGCTTATGTTGCATGACTGAACCACTTCATTGGATCCATTGAACTGAGTTTGTCACAAAATAGATTTGATTTCATCTGAAATATCCTTTATTAAGTATAATTACCAGGCTTTTCTCTGTCAAAAGTCGGGACAAGTTGTCAAATTAATAGTAGTTTCTGAATGAGCGTGGAACATGATGAAACAATGTTACAAAATGTACCAATAAATGTTCACTTTGCCTATTGTTTTCAAACTTCTTCTTATTTTTCTGGCAATGACAAATCATTTCTTATACTCTTTTTAATGCTATATTAGGGCCTAAAAATAGGTATATGTTTCAACTTTCTAAATGTGTATCGCATCCTTCAAATAAAACTATTTTTGTGTTTCAGACTCAGCTTATAACGAGTAAAGGTTATCCATGTGAGCAGTACACTGTGAAGACGAAGGACGGGTTTCTCCTTAGTGTTCAGCGTATACCTCATGGACTGAAACCGTCTCCAGGGAAACGACCTGTTGTCTTCCTGCAGCATGGCCTTCTCTGCTCCTCCACTGACTGGGTTGTCAATTTGGCAAACGAGAGTCTTGGTACTTAATGTTGTTATGAACTTGATTGCAGAGGTTGATAGGGAACATTTTGTTCAATGTAGCAAGTGTCGCGATTCACCAAGTACTAAACTTTCAGAAATCGTAACGCAATTTTAAAACATTAATTACCGATGAATTTTCAGTTGACTACAAATTTTGCTTACTAATCACGATTTTGAAAACAAAATGTTCCATAGTTGATTAGACAGTGGTACATACAGTGTATACATTTAATTTTATTACAAGACTTACTTAGGAAGTCCACTACAGTAGACATCCTTTCAATAATAGGGGTGTAAAACCACTTACAGATTTTTTAGAGTGCAGTTTTGTCCTCAATATTTTGACTAGTTCAAGAATCAATTTGTTGAAGTTTCAAATGTGCTGCTGTGTTCTTTAAAAAAATCCTTTCTGTTTATGTATGATTACTGTGTATATATTATTTTACTGTTGTGAACAGGAGTCCCAATTTGGGGTGGGCACAACAAATGTTGCCTTTGGTTTAATAACACCATATAGGCCACCAAGGCAAGATGGATCAGCACCAAAGCAAACGTTTCCTTCAAAAGTAAGGCACTGAGGCAACTTACTTTCTATCAAGTTTTCTCAGACAGAAATGATATCACCTTGGTCTTTAGCCTAGATGCAGTTTATTATCAATGATCATTTTACAGACTTATATATTTACAACATGGAAACCATAAAAAAAGAAGGTGGCAAACCATGTATGGAACTACTGTATTTTCTTGTTGTTGACAACTTAATGATTTTCCGGGCATTGCCATCATTGCTGAACCCTGTGTGAAGTTGAGTATGTATGGGTGAATGGATATTGGATGCCACTCCAGTATGACCAGTATTATAGACTACATGTTCATAGTGTATCTGTAACCAATAGTTCACTGGTGAAATACATAATTTTGTAATCATATGTAATTATAGTTCAGTAGTTAAATACATCACTTTGTAATCATTACGTGACTGGGATAGTTTAGTAGTTAAATGCATCACTTTCTAATCATTATGTATTGGGATAGTTCATTGGAACTGTTTATGTACTAATTAGCTCTGTTTACACCGGCACACAATCTTTCCTCTACTGTCTGTCATTGGTTAACTTTTAAACAGTGACGGCAGTTCCCAAGTAATTAGGACACCAAAGTGTCATGAAATAACAGTGCTCCTCTTTGAAGGCTCAATAAACAATGAACCACACCTGTTGTAACGGGTGTAGGTAGCCAGATAAATAGGATTATTATGTGTATGTGTTCATACCTGCATTGTCAGATAATAATTTTGCAAGCATTATGTGACTGGAATAGTTCAGTGGTTAATAGTTATATATCTCTGTTTCTTGTTCAGCATTTATCCTTGCCGATGCTGGGTTTGATGTGTGGCTTGGTAACAACCGAGGGAACACCTACTCCAAACGCCATGAATCACTGAAACCAAGTCAAGATGAATTCTGGGCATGGAGGTCAGTAATTACACAGACAGTACTTAATCATCAAATTATAGCTCAGTGATAGCAGGGAACAATATTTCAAGATACATAGTGATTTACGCTATGTGGCACCATTCACGTCACTGAATCCTTGTTTCAACCAGGGCTTGAAATAGGAAGTAGAAAGAAAATATGGCCTGCTATTATGTCTCTTAATAATTACAGGCCTTGACCTTAACCTTTTTTAGCGGTAGCCAAATAGGCTACCAGGTTATAAAATCTTGTTGTCCCCAGTAAAAATGGGTAGTCCCACCCCATAATTTTAATACTTGAAAATATTAAAATAATTTATTTTTTATTTAAACATGTTTTAGGGTTTTTAAAATCATGCAAAATATACTGTGAAATACACACTTGTACCTGTTGATTGCAGAGTGACTGGACGTGTAAAACAAATATATAGTAAGCCCGGTGGACTACCAGGTAAGACATCTGGTAGCCTGAGCAAACATTTGGTAGTCAAACTACCTTTGGGTACCGCTAAGGTCAAGCCCTGAATTGTATTGCAGACCAAAAGAAATATGTCCTGCTAAGTATAAATAGAACAGCTTTTTATGTTTTGCAGGCTGCTATTCCAAGCACTGTGAGCGATAGTTAAATTATAGCAGGTCAGGTCATAGGGCTTTACGTACACATTCAGAACAAGCTGTTGTAGCACATGCCTGTTCTGGGCACAAGAGCCCCGGCCTCGGCCGGCTCCTCCATCCACAGCAAATATTACAGCAAACAGAAATGTTTTTAAATATTGGTGTTATGGTGTTTTGATTTCCTGGTTTTGCCTCTCTCTTGTAATACTAACAGTTGGGATGAACTGGGACAGTACGACTTTCCAGCTCAGATAGATTTTGCACTAGAGACATCCGGACAGACTGAGCTGTACTATGTGGCCCACTCACAGGGAACCGTCCAGGCATTTGCACACCTGTCAGAGAACCCAGCGATGGCACCAAAGGTAGTCCTTTGAAAGATTAATTATGTACAGTGTTAGCAGGGTTCTATTATTAGCTCTAGGTGGACTGAAAATTCCGCCAAATTGTCTATTAAATATTGCAGAAACCCACAGTTATTTTACAACAATATATAGATCATTACTTGAAATGATTTTGCCAGATTGAAATAACATTTGCTAGTGGTTTTTAAAATCCACAAATGGCAAATTTGATGAGTAGCAGAGTGTCTCTGGGTGTCAGAAAAATTCCTCAAATTATGTATTAAACTTTAAATATTGTACAAACCCTGTTATTTCCCAACAAATATCAGTTATATTAAAAATTATTTCACCAAAATAAAATAAATTTGGCAATTGTTTTTGTTTCACAGTTGGCGAATTTGGCAAGCATGACCTGATATGGTATTAACATACCTGTTTGGAAACTTATTTTACACTGCTTTCTGTAATTTGATTTATTTATATACAGTGAAACCTGTCTAAACTAGACCCTGATCAAACCAGAAACTTGTCAAAACCAGTCAAAGTTCGTGGTCCCAAATTTTCTAAATTACATTTGACTGTAAACACCAGATGCTCTGTAAATTGAATAAATATTAGGTCCCCGGCATCATCCAGTTGATACATGTTTCACTGTATTTAATATTACTTGACATGTTATTTACTTTGTAGATTAAGGCATTTTTTGCGCTGGCCCCAGTGGCAATGCTTGGTAGTACACGGACACCTGTGCGATATTTCAGGTTCCTCACTGATAGGGTGAGTACATACAGTGAACTCTTAACAATTTGTTTAATGATATTTATTCTCAAGTAAGGTGCTGTAGTTAGTAGCATTAATGTCAAAAGTGAGATGGTTTGAGATGATTGCATAGGGTAGTAGTATAATGTTATCTTCAGTGTATATTAATTACATGTATTAATCTTGGGCCATGGTGCAAGGGGATCATGTTCCCCCAATCGCCACTTTCTCTATTACTCTTTTCAGATATGGGACATTTTAACACTGGAAATTAAAAACACTGACCCCTCCCTACAATAGATTTGGGCCCTCAAATGCATGTATTTTCATATCTCAGACCATCAAACTGACAGTGGTCCGACACTTTCAAATACATTCTGCAGGCTATTCTAATTTGTAGTAGTGTCATAAGCTTAGGGCTTTTATATGTGATATTAAAATATCTTCTTGTTTAAAGTAAGTTGCAATGTATACTGGTAATGTTGATTTTTAACTCTCTGTACCAAAAGTTTAGCCAGCATGGCCACAATCAAGTTCGTCTTTGATATAAAAAGTGAGACAAAATAAAGATTTTTAAAAAGGTTTTGGGGTTAGCTTTTTGGCAGATTTATTACAATTTTTTTTCTCCAATTTCATTTTGAATGTGGTGAATACAGCCCTTAAAATTTGGACATGTTTGCTACTGCAGTTAAATGCCGTCGCAAATCAATTTTGCAACATCACTAAGGCGACAATGTTAAAGAAAAGATTAATGCTTTCAAAATTATTCATCAATGATCCACTGCAGTAATAATAAAAGCGATAGCTTTTGCGAAGGCATTGCCGATTGCCGCCGTGCATTTCGAGGACTGAATATCTGTAAACTGGGAACACTGGACCATATGGAAGACACCTGTTATAAATATGTTAAAGCAACAACTACACATTGAAACCATGGTTATGCATAAATGTTTAATAAAGTTAAAATTGATTAATTAATCATCTGCTATTGGATGTTAGACATTTGGTAATTCTGACTCATAGTCATCAGAAGAAACCCACTACATTTTTACTAATGTAGCAAAGGATATTTTATATGAACTTTTCCACAGACAGGAAAGCATATACCACAGTCTTTGACCAATTGTAGTGCTCTGGTTGGAATAAGAGAAAAAGCCAGTCAGTTGAACGGATACACTGAGGTCATTCAATCCTGTGTCATACGCACCTCAAGCAGGCACTCAACCGACAGCTAAATCCCACCCCAAAGATTTAATAAAGATTTTGGTTTTAAAATGTTGAAAGAGAACTGCATGTAGTTGTTTACATGATGTTATCAGAACTGTCACATATATGTATACATTTAGTTAATAGTTATTGTTTGTATTTTTACATATGTTTTAGTTAGCTTAGTTGTTTTGTTTTCAAAATAAATTATTTGACAACTTTAATAAAAAAAAAAATTACGAATGGACTACTACTGACTGCTTATATGTGGATATTTAAGATGATATATTTGATTCTGTGTGTATATTTTTAGGTAACATATTTGATTCTGTTTGGATATTTTCAGATACTATATTTTATTCTTGGTAAGAAAGACTTCCTTCCTAAGAATGCTCTGTTTGATTTCCTGGCTGACACGGTGTGTTTGGATAGAAAAACTCGCAATCTGTGTGCAAATTATCTCTTCCTAATCACGGGCTATGATATCAGAAACATAAATGAGGTTAGTCTTTAGCAGTCCTTGCACTTTGGAAAAAAGAACTATGTTAAAAAGAACAACCCAGGAGCCTATTTCAATAAACATCGTAAGTTACGTCTGCTACTAGCAGTTATACCGGTCGTGCCTTTACACGTGTTTGGTATCATTTTCACGCAGAAAATTACATCATTACTGAAGCTGGAGTATTTTAAAGACCAAAAAAATATGAAATATGTGCTCTTCTAACTATATTTGTTGAACTATAATAGTAATAAGAATCGTAGATTTACGTTTACGTGCAAAACGTAACTTACAATGTTTAGTGAAATAGGCTCCTGAAACATGCATGGATATTTGGGTATTGGGGACAGACATTCACCATGTAAGTAATGTTATATTCAAGCATTAAGAATGTTTATCATTAACAAAGTTTTCTAGGCTGATTATGGTCTGCAAAAGACATAGTTTAATATATGCACAACCTTTTTCATAATTTAGGAATGCATTTCTTTTTTTTAATCAATTTGATTTAATGATAAAAAACTGGCTGCTAATTTAATCAATCTGCTATGAATATTTTGTATCACTTTATATTGTTGCCACAGATTCCAGAAGAAACCATTTTATACAGGGTAGTAACACATCAATCAGTTTTGATATTCTTGAGTTAATTATGTAAAATTGTTAATTATACTAGGAATGAATTGTTTATATAAATAAATATAAAAATAAACTATAGCACTTGCAACTTTAAGAATGCACATTTAGAATTGTTTAATGTGTTTGTTTCAGTCTCGGTTACCGGTTTATATCAACCATACACCAGCTGGGTCTTCGGTTCGAGACATAGTTCACTTTTTACAGGTACAACACATTCTTAATTGTTAATTAATGTGCTCTAGTGGTGTTAAACAAACTTAAACTTTAGTTAATTACACAGTCTGATTTGGTCACCAAGCTCAACTACTTAGTGAAAAATAAGATAATTTATAATAATAAACATGTTACTTCCAGTACTTTATTTTACTCCTTGACTGGACAGCCATATAAAGTTACTTGTACTTGAATGTTATTTACCTTGAAGACTTACCTAACAATTCTGCAAACAACCCACTAGTATAGTATTGAAGCAATCCGTAAACATTAAAATATATTTTATATTGTGAAGATATGGAAGTACCTCTAGTGCTTGAAAGAGTTTGTGTGGTCTATTTTTACAAACTAATCACTTAAAGCAAACAATATTCCTGGTAATGACCGACTAGAGATCATCAACCATTTTAAGAGTGACAGTCAGAACCACTTATGTTCACTCTTTGCCAAAATGAGAGTATTTAACTATTTCACCTTTTTTATATCTTTGTTTTGTTTTTTGTTTTTTGTTAAAATTTCTCTCTTTTTTTTTTATCACCTTGAATTTTGACATAGCCAGTTATGGCAAAGAGTGAACATAAGTGGTTCTGACTGTCATTCTTA
The DNA here is from genome assembly GCA_016106625.1 of Dracogyra subfuscus. Taxonomy (NCBI): domain Eukaryota; kingdom Metazoa; phylum Mollusca; class Gastropoda; order Neomphalida; family Peltospiridae; genus Dracogyra; species Dracogyra subfuscus. The sequence goes on from JAECMU010303248.1 coordinate 9,780, forward strand.
AAATGGTTGATGATCTCTAGTCGGTCATTACCAGGAATATTGTTTGCTTTAAATGATTAGTTTGTAAAAATAGACCACACAAACTCTTGGTCTTTCATTTATAAGTACACAGGGCTAAACGTACAAATCCTCTCGGTCTTACAGTTACACAATGTAGCTACATACATTTACAGTCCTTAAACATCCCTGGAATATGTTTATTATTTAACCATTAAGTCCACAGTGTTGCCCTTCACCTTTTATAAACAAACTTTATCTAGCAGCTGTTTGTTTTTGTTTACCAGCAAATGCGATCAGGATTATTCCAGAAGTATGACTATGGATGCAGTGCTGAGAATAAGAAACATTATAATCAGGTAAAATACGTGACACTTTTTATAAAGTATTTAAAGTTTGATCAGGACAACTTTTGATAGAGATATAACACATCTTTTATCATATGGTGAAAGATGTCATTATTTGGTGGTCGTGTTTTGTGTACTATTGTATCAGGACTGAATATCATATTACCAATGTCCATGATAAACATTGCAATTAACTCTTATACAAATGGCTGTTTTTTGTGTTTAGTGTCAATTACGCTAAGGTGAGATAGAAACCCCGTCATATCA
>JAECMU010303272.1:0-11426 GCA_016106625.1 Dracogyra subfuscus
ATTAAATAACTTATTGCTGTGTGTGGATTTGGCTGCCCAGTGAAGCTTACAAGCAAGAGATTACGGTCGTGCGCTGTCCGTCTGCAGTCATTAAGACTAACAAAGGTAGTACAACCGATCGCATTCAACACTTTTGATGGGGCGGGACGTAGCTCAGTAGTACAGAGCTCGCTTGATGCGAGGTCGGTCTGGAATCGATCTCCGTCGGTGGGCCAATTGTGCTATTTCTCGTCACAGCCAGTGGTATGCGCTATCCTGTATGTGGGATGGTGCATATAAAAGATCCCTATAAAAGAGTTGCCCATGAAGTGGCGACAGCGGGTTTCCTCTCTCTATATCTGTGTGGTCCTTAACCATATGTCTGACGCCATATATCCGTACATAAAATGTGTTGAGTGTGTCGTTAACTAAAACATTTCTTTCATTATTTATTTCAACACATTTGATGTATGGTCATAGTTGACAACTCGGACCTGTTATAACTGTAAACTAATGTATTGTTTAATGTGACACTGAACTAGAGCAATTTGGCGATTATAGGTAGTACTAAAGCAAATAACTTCCGGCTGGGTCAAAGTTCGAGGTGCACCCAACTTTTGATAGAGAAGCAAACACCACAAGTCCTGTGATTGGTTATAAATGTGAGTGTGTTGGTTGTAAAAAATAATAGTTTTATCTGGGTAAAAAAAAATATGCCATTTTATTTCATCTAGTACCAATGTGTAAAGTAGCCTTGTGCTTGAAACATGTATGGGGTACCTGTAAAAAAAAAGTGCTCAAATTTTGTGCGAAACTAGGGTAGTCATAGACGCTACCCGTTATCTCAGAACCGAGCAGCTTAACCCCCCAATTTTCTCTGGATCACTTGAAGTGTGAGGGGTGGTAGTATTTATATCCGTGGCGTTTATGTTGATTGATACGCTGCAGGTAGGAGTTTTAGCCACATACGTTACTATTGTCGTCTATGGGATTTGATTTGGTGGTATACACCCTAAAGGGGCATACGCATTTAATTACGTTTGGTCGCTAAATATAATAATATGTTTTAAATATTCATGTAATAAGTAAAGTTTGTTTTGTTTAACGACACTACTATAGTACATCGATTAATTAATTATGGACTATTGGATGACAAATATTTGTTTAATCTGACAGTCATCAGCTGAAACCCGCAACATATTTTCCATTAGCAACCGGATAGCACATACCACGGCCTTTGATATACCAGTCATGGTGCACTGGTTGTAAGGGAAAAAACTATAAGTTGAACTAGTCCACCGAGGGGTTTTGAAAATACAATTACGTGTTTCAAATATAATAAAATGTTAAATATTTACAATTATTTTGATTTTTGCTTTGAGGGGGGCGGGATTTTTCCTCAGTTAATTGATTTGCCTTTGGAGTAATAAATAATCTACAATTATCCATTATGTCCTCTTATTTAGTGAAATCAAGTAAATAATTTCATATTTGTGAAAATGATGGCAGCGTAATCGCAATCGTAATTGATTACTTTCATTTTCTTGTAATTGTAATCGTAATCATGACATTCTTAAGTAATCGAAATCATATAATCGCTCCATGGCTGATATAGATAGATAGATAGATAGATAGATAGATAGATAGATAGCTAGCTACATACATACATACATACATACATACAGTCATCGTTACAACGACCGTCGTTACTAAGACATTTACACCATCCGACAACAAATTGTCGGGAACGAACATACACCAATGTTATTCTGTTCATTACATCAGCATTACACCTTCCGACACCAGCAGAGCAAATTAGGAACAAACATACACACAACGTCTACAAACAGCTTTTTACAACGACATTACATAATCACAGATGCCGTATTACGTTGGCAGTACAAACAGCCATGTGTCATCCGTGATCACGTCGCGAGCCGACAGTGTCACATGATGTCTGAGTTACCGATGTCGGCTAACTCTAGACGTGTATTTCTTTTGAAAATAAGCCTTTAGTCATCCAATCAAGTCTACTAGTTTCATGACATTTTGTAAACGAAGTAGGTACTAATCGAGTAGACTGACTGAATGTGCTTTGATTAATAATAATATACTTAATACTTAATGATGGTATCTGATCCATCCCCGTCGGTGGGACCATTGGGCTATTTTTCATTCCAGGTATTGCACCACGACTGGTATCTTAAATGCATTGTTATTCTGTCTGTGGGATGGTACATACAAATGATCACTTGCTACTATTGACACCCAATAGCCGATGATTAATAAATCAATATAACGACAATTTCGATATAACGACAAAGTGACTCAGAAACGAACTTGGTCCGACTGTACACACACACACACACACACACACACACACACACACACACACACACACAGACACACATACATACATACATACATACATACATACATACATACATACATACATACATAGATAGATAGATAGATAGATTTAGAGATAGATAAGATAAGAATATATTAGATAATTTCTAAGTGTAGAACATAATCAACCAAGCAACTAATTACATGGCATCTGCATAGTTTTACATTAAATTCCTGGTTGAACATTTCATTGTGTCTAGCCCATCTGAAATATTTTCTATAAGGCAGTCAAACCACTGGGTCATCTAAGAAGATACAACAATAAAATAAAATAAAATTTAAAGTATAAAACATACACAATCTCGATTAAATATATAATTATTTTCTATTAAAATGTCATTTAGATCATTATATCATTGCGTTAATGATAATAATAGTAACAGTAAATATAATAATAATAGTAATAATAATAATAAATAATAGTAATAATAAAACAATAAAATAATAATAATAATAATAATAATAATAACGGAGAGAGATGTTCTCCTCGTCTCATACTAATCTCACAACCACATATATTCTGTGAAAAGTAATTGTGACTAATGTTGTTGAATGTTGGGCCAGTGTTCACATAGAATTATACATTTGGAGTGACTGTCCGTGACGTAAGTTTATTTCGATATAACATGACAATGCATAAAACTTGACAACAAACGCTAGGCACAACGGGGTACCACCCCGCAGTAGAATGTGAATTTTCTACCAGCATTTGTCACTGAAATAGACTACCAAACATATACAGGAGAACAACATCAGTACCTTGCCCCAACGTTGTCTCGATTATTTGGTCCTAAGAAGAGGAGGAGAGATATTTGTAAGCAAGGATTTTCGACTCTACACTATGCGAAGAAAAACTGACAGGGGGTTCTATCACATTCATTATATCAAAAAGCCAGTCAGACTGGATTTCTTTAAAACTCTTGAACATAAATGGTTACCTGGATTTATTCCGGTATAAAGCTACACATTGGATACGGAAATCTTCTATTAGACGCCTGCATTATTCGCTTTACGTCGAGTATAACTTTAGGATTAGGTCAAATAAAAATTCCCAGTTAGACAGAAGTACTGGAAACAGGACGTGCGTTAACTATTGTTTAGTGTGCTGCGAATGATGACGAGACGTGTACGTTTGACCAAGACAGTGGAGTCCACACGCTGTAGTAAAATGCATTATAGGACCGGATGTGCACACGTTTAATAGTGTCCTAGTCTTTGTTCACGTCAATAAATGACACTATAGGAAGGGACAAGAAGTCAGCAGCTTATGTCGTAATGTCACTTTTATAGCATCAACCAAAAATCTTTCCTACAGCTTCTATAAACAAATAGACACGACAAAACCCTTTCTATGATTACTATGAACACACAGACACAATCAAAATCCTTTATACAACATCTATGAACAAATATACACGGCAAAAATGTTTTCTTTCAGCTTCTATAAACAAATAGGTACGTAAAAAAAAAATCAAAAAAATCTACAACTTCTATAAACAAAAGACACGTCATAAACCTTTCTACAACTTATATAAACAAATAGACACATCCAACACCTTTCAACAACTTCTAGGAAACAACAACAATCACGTAAAAAATCATTTTACACTTTCTATAAACAAATAGGTCAGAACCATTTCTACATCTTCTATAAACAATTAGACGGGCCAAAACCAATTCTGCAACTTGTGTAGACAAATAGATACGCCAAAACCCCTTTGTACAGCTGGTATAAACAAAAATACACACCACAAACCTGCCTACAACTTCTATAAACAAACAGACACGCCAAAACCCCTTTATATAGGTGTTATAAACAAAAATACCCACCAGAAACCTGACTACAGCATATATAAGCAAATAGACACCTCAAAACCTCTTTGTACAGCTGTCATTAACAAAAATACCCACCAGAAACCTGACTACAGCTTCTATAAACAAACAGAACCAGCAAATGTCTTTCTACATAAATTTAGATTTCTACAACAGGGACGTCTGAATGTGCATTATGATTTGCAATAATAGGATATTAAACAAGCTTCCATGCTGTGTCATGTTTATGTCCCGAGGGAAATAACTTTTATGCAAATTATTTATCAATGGACATACACATTATAGAAATGATAGCAAATGTAATATCCTATTTACTATCAATAATCGATTTAAACTAACAACACTAAACCTGTTCGACTGAAGTTGCTGCCATTTCGATCCGAGAGAACCAGCTGGTCTCATCTACGATTTCATCTTTCTTTCTATCAGAAAACATAAACGAGAGCCGGAAGGGACGATTCAGTTGATCAGGATATGAGTCGTCGGTATAGAACACGATTCCATTGAAAATGCGGCTCACAGACACCTGTATGACGTATTTACGTTTACCTTGACCCATATCAGCACCTTGATCTTGACGTTTTTCTGTAGGGTGAAATTTAATGTTAATATATTTCAGGAAGCTCTTGTTGTCAATTTTCTTGTATTTAACATCTCCAGCATTCACTGTTTTGTACCACTCGGTCTTTTCAGCAATGATTCCCCGTAGCTCCTTTTTTAAGTCTTGTTTTTGTTGTTTGGTAAGACCAATACCTGCGATAATATTTTCTACAGTGTTAGTTCCCTCGATATGCTGTTTCTTAATCCCACAGTAGAAGGATCCACCTTTTGGAAGTTTGGAGAATGCTGTAAGATATTCAAGTAGTCTTTCGTTAACAAACTTTTGGGCTACTTTCTTCATGTCCATTGGTAAATCTCCTGTTGGTCCTAAACTTGGTTGTGTAATGTCCGATGTTGATGGTGTGGGCGCCAATACCGGACTACCACTCGCTGAGCCTGGTTGTGTAGTGTCCGATGTTGATGGTGTGGGCGCCAAGACCGGACTACCACTTGTTGAGCCTGGTTGTGTAGTGTCCGATGTTGATGGTGTGGGTGCCAATACCGGACTACCACTTGCTGAGCCTGGTTGTGTAGTGTTTGATGTTGATGGTGTGGGCGCCAAGATCGGATCACCACTAACAGAGCCTGGTTGTGTAGTGTCCGATGTTGATGGTGTGAGCGGCGATCCTAGACGAACAGTTACTGAGCCTGGTTGTGTAATGCCCGATGTTGATGGTGTGGGCGCCGAGACCGGAGGGACAGTGCCTGGATGTTTTCTTTTTCCCCTTTTATTCAGTTGTTTAATCTGGACGTTTCTTGACTTACAGATATTGGTAGAGTTTCCTTCTTCAAATTTTTCTTCTGGTTCTGATTCTGATTGAGTTTCTGTCTCCTCTTCTGTCCCTTCTTCAAATTCCTCTTCTGGTTCTGACCTCTCTGACGCTTCCAGCTCAGTATTTCGCACATTTTTTTAATATGTTGCAATCTCCCTGGCCGTGGGTCGAACGATGGATCTGTCTAACGCAACTTTTGTTTTGAAGTCGTAGGTGGAGATGTAGGGGGAACCTTCAACATTGACGACCAGGTAGGGACGACGAAATTTTTTGCGTTCCTGCGACTCTTCAAACCATTTCCGTTCGTAGTTCTCCGTGTACAGCGTGTCATTCTCGACCATCCGGCTACAGTGTTCCTCGATGAGCTGGTCGAATCCGTCCAGAGACCAGGCCTTATCAATCTTGTCGTAAGTGTGTATCACCAGGGAGCCGCCATTGTTGTTCCTCATGGCACAGATAACCTGCAGACACTCATCCTTGAACCTTTTTGTATTCTCAATGGAGCTTCCTGTCTTACTCTTATTTTCTGTGCTGTTGAACAAATCCTTGTATGAGACGCACATGATGTACACCCACTTGCTGGAGTCTAGTGTCTCTCTGATTTGGCATGTGATGTTTTTACATTCTCCGTTGTAACCTGAAGGAGATACAGAACATACAGAACGGTTTCTTACCATAATTGATATATATATATATATTGTAACAAAATGTAGATATTGTAACAAAATGTGGACGTTTAGTAGTTATTAATGTTGTAGTTTGATAACAAAGTCTCCATTACGGGCCTTCGCGGTTATTTGACAGACCGCAGACTAGCGGCTCAGGAATCGTTTTCAAGGAAAATATTCAAATATTCTATGTTATTAATGCTCTTACAAATATTCTATGTTATTAATGCTCTTACTATTTTAGACATATTATGGAATTTTTATGTAATCGAATGATGTATCAGTCACTACCTGTCGTTACCGCGTTAACCATTTCTAGCCAGTTGTATCTGTTGAAAATAGCATGGCTTTATTTGCATGGAAGCCGCCATATTTGAATTTTACATATGAACGATTTTCAGCCTGTTGCTATATTAATTAGGTTGTAAACGGACTGTTGTTTAGATAATTTAGGATGTTATTTAAATATGCTAGTGTATAGAAGTTATTAGAAAAATAGTGGTTTCCTTAAATATTAGTTTGTTGTATTTATTAATTCCTACTTTCCGACATTTACCACTTAGTGCTATTTTTAACTTGACATTCTTTGCCTTATATAGTGTGCGCTATATATAACATGACTTTCTTCGCCATATTGGAGGAATCGTTATTTTTATTGTGACCTTTATTACCTTATATGGGATATTCCTATTTTTAGCCGACCTTTTTGCCTAAATAAGGAGTTGGTAAGGGGTATAAAAAGCGCGACGTCATGGCGGTTGGCGTTCAGTTTCTCGGGACCATTCACAGTTTACAGAAATAAAAACCAGAGCTCCAAAGGTAACAACAAATAAAGAAATACAGAAATATTATCACACAGATACAACACAGATACAGCAAACACAGAGAACAGTTAAAGAACAAGTATTTAAAGATTACAGACTTAAATTAAAGATTTTCACAGCGTTAGGTTCATGGCAAAGTTACGTCCCTCTCCTTGACGGTAGTGACGGTTGACGAACTGAGTGACCGGGTAGGATAAAACTTAGAATTATGTAAATAAGTATAAATAAATAAACTATATAAGCAATTAGTAAGTTATTAATGAATTCATAATTTAATTCTAAATACTAAATTGATGCATTTTGTGTAGTTAATGTATGGTGACTATTATACTGTTGTTGTTAATATTATTAATTATTTACAAGCATACATTTCTTGAGTTTAACTCAACCTGACTTTGTTCTTCTTTCATTTAATAACTTCATATTACAGGACAGTTACTGTAATAATTACACTTTATTTATCTTGCACTTTGTGTGCCTCCCATCTACCAATTTGAGAATACATTTCTCAAATTTATTAAATTATTTTCTGTTGACAACCTGTGTTGTGAATTAGGCCACTGTAAGTAAACACATTAAAGAGATAAAGTACAGGAAAGAAATATAGATTAGTATAGAGAAGTAATGTGCAGGAAAGAGACATATATTACAGATTAAAGATATACGGTACAGGCAAGAGACAAATCATACAGAATAAAGAAAGCACACATATTAGGGAATGAGTTTATAAGTTACAGTGGCCACCGCTCAACACGAATCACACAACACCAGGTATATCACCACAGTTGCATAACAACGCCGTGGGGATTTTGTCACAATATATATATACTAGCGGAACAAAGTTCCTGTTCATTACTAAATTGTAATTAAATCAACACAATTGTTTCACACATTATTTATTTGCCATTTACGCACAATACCAAATCATGAAGAAAAAAACGTCTGGCATTGTTGTTACCAATCTCTGGGTCATAAAGAGGGGTGGCGTCGAAAGTGAGTTCACAATGTCAATACCGTGTATGGCCACCGTGTGCGTGCACACAGGCCTGAAAACAACGTCTCATTGATGACACCAGATGATTCAGAGACCCTTGTGGGATGCTGTTTCAGACCTGAACAAGGTCACGACCCAGTTGGTTCAAGGTCAATGGCTGGTTTGACAGGAGACCTAGGTGTCTCTCCATTTCGTCCCATACCTTCTCAATGGGCGACAGGTCAGGTGAAGCAGCGGGCCAATGCAGTGTGTTGACATTATGCTGTCTCAGGAAGTCGGTGACTACACGTGCGACGTGAGGGCGAGCGTTGTCTTGCTGCAACATGACGGCGCCACGTTGACCTTGAAGGAACGGGAGCACATGTGGTCTTATGATCTCATCCCTGTAGCGTACGGCAGTCAGATTTCCAGCCACGCTCACCAGCTGCGTCCTCCTGTGTGATGTGATGCCTCCCAACACCATGACGCTCCCGCCGCCGAAACCTGCACGCTGCACAACACAAGCATCAGCGTAGCGTTCGTTAACACGTCTGTAGACTCGATTTCAACCATCACTACTGTCAAAATCAAATCTGGACACACCTGCCCAGTCACGACGGGTGAATCGTAAGTGCCGTCTACTCCATGCTAGACGTAAATTTTGGTGACCTCGTAGCAGAATGGGACGTATTGCTGGGTGTCGCGACCTGATGTTGTGCTCCAATACACGGTTGCGAACTGTCCTGGCACTGATTGCTCTCAACCCAGGAATGGTTCTGGCTGTCAAAGTTGCCGCCCGAAATCGATTCAGAAGATGTTACCCGAATATGGTTGTCATGTGCTTGTGACGTCACATGCGGGCGACCTGAGCGTGGTCTGTATCGTGCTCCGATGCACGCCAAAACGTCTTGCGACCTCGTTATGCACCATTCTAGTTTCGTGCATCCCGACCGCGCGGTGACGTTCAAATTCAGATAGGTGTAAAAGCCGTTTAAAATCAATCAGAGTTGTTTTTCTAGACAGTGGTTTAGGCCTCTACCGTTTTCCGTTGCAAAATTAACAAGTATATGTGCACCTGTACCACGTGATCAGCAAAATTACAATTTTTTTTTAAAACTACTACCAACAGTTCAGTTATTTAATTACATGTTTCGGCATATTGCCTTTTTCAAATTAATAATAGGATGACGTAACGTTATCGTGACGTCATTGAGACAAACAGATTATTTTTTATACACTCTCATTTCCATTATTGTAATATTGTTTTATCAATTTGTACAGGATCTGCGTAGATACAACAGTAGTCTAAAAACAGCAGGTTAATGCATATTGAAATGTAGCCGTCAAAACAGACATTAGACAACTAACTAAAGATATTTACATTTTAAAGAACAATGCCACATTTTAAATAGAAAAAGGTAATAGTAAGTGTATAAATGTATTTTATAGCAATGTTGTTAAATTACTATAAAGAAAAGATCGCTTAATTGAATATGGAACATGGAAACACAAAGTAATGCTACTGTACTACATTGTATATACAACGTTATCATTAAGACCATGTGGCGTTTTGGTTCTCAGTTCGTGTATCCAAAACGTTTCTCTAACTAGTCGATGATGTTCATCATTGCTAAATACTTGTTCAATAGACATAAAAGAAAAGTTAGATATAGTACGATAATTTGTATTGAAGTGGGTCTTAACCAACGTAGATTTGCTAGGATATAAATTGATGTCGCAACGATGTCCATTCATACGTAAAGACAGCTTACCCCCTGTTTGTCCTACATATTGCATACTACATTTTTTGCAAGTGATAAGATAAATCACATTTGAAGAACAGCATGTCATAGTATTGTTTATGGAATAAACGCGTTTGACTGCTTTTAAAGTGCGTTTTTTCTTCAAGGAATTTGTCATTTTTACATTTACTTTTACCACATTTTAATGCAGACTGTTTTTTAATATCATCATTAGATTGTATTTTAGAATGAACAAGCATATCTTTAAGATTATGTGGTCTTTTAAAAGCAACAATTGGTTTACTTTGTGCTAGTATGTTAAGTTTACTTGACTGTTCGAGAATTCCCCAATATCTGTGTAATTTATGACCAATATTTGGTAGGTATGGGTTGTATGTTACGACAAAAGGTATCATTGTTTTTTGTTCAGACGTAGATGCAGGAGATTCGATATTTTTTATTTGGGTTCAATTGATGTTTTTTCTATAGCATTAATTACAATGGCAGGAGGGTAAAGTCTATTCAAGAAGTGGTTTTTTTTTTCAAAATATTTATTTCAGTTTGTAACGTGTCACTGTTTGAAATGATTCTGGTGTACATTTTAGCTGGACTGAAAGGAATTCCTTTTTACACGCCTTGGGGTGAGCTGATTTGTAATACTATCAGTGAAATGATATGTAGAGCTGATATTTAGAACTGACAATGTCCATTATGTGAAAATGAGAATATTATTATTTTGTGCATTTACCAGAGTTTGACACCCAATGGTCGACTTTGTGCATTTGGGAGTGGGCAGCATAGCCCAGTGGTACAGTGACCGCCTGATGCGCGGTCGGTCTAGGATCGATCCCCGTCAGCTAACCACTGGGGTTTTTTCTCGACATAACCATATGTCCGACGCCGATATAACCGTACTTATGTGTTGAGTGCGTCGTTAAATAATAATAATAATTAAAAACAAATGTGCATTTGGGTGTCGTTAAACATTCGTTCATGCCAGGGCCCAAATAAACGGGCTTGTATTTTTTCTTGTTTGCATAGTGGGACGACCTTTGAACCAACTTCTGCGGGAGCGTGATTGATGGAATATAATTGAATGTTTAACGACACCACTAGCACACATCGATTTATTAATCATCGGCTGTTGCATGTCAAACATTTGGTAATTTTCACATATACCCGCTATATGTTTCCATTGGTAGCAAGGGACCTTTTTTACACACCATCCCACAGATTGGAGAGCACATACACGGCTTTTAGTACATCAGTTGTGGTGCACTGCCAGGAACGAGGAATATATATTTTGTGTCAAGCAAATGTAAATATATAAATAAATCGTTAAACATAAAATGCATATAGTATACAGCATCGGTCTGTCTCGTTCACCTCCACGCACCACCCACCCCTTCGTCCCAGCCAGTTCAACACGACTAGCACACCAAAGACAACGGCATGTATTAACCTGTTTATGGAAAAGTGAATTAAAACAAACATTGCTCATTTATCGTTAGTAGAAACCTATATGACGACATTGGATATGCGTTATTTCTCTCTCCATCAAGTGGTTGTGCGCGTTTGTTTCAGTGGCGTAACGTGGGCGATGCCACCGGGGCAGTTGCCCCGGG
>JAECMU010303341.1:0-16993 GCA_016106625.1 Dracogyra subfuscus
TAACTATATTACATATACCACCAAGACCAATCAAGTATTCACTATATTACACATACCACCAAAACCAGGCGAGTATGAACTATATTACACATACTGCCAAGACCAGGCGAGTATTAACTATATTACATATACCACCAAGACCAGGCGAGTATTAGGTTTTATTTATTATTATACATACCAGGCGAATATTCACTATATTACACACAATCAAGACCAGGCGAGTATTCACTATATTATACATACCACTGAGACCAGGTGAGTATTCAGTTTTATATAGTATATTATTATATATACCAGGTGAATATTCACCATATTACACATACTACTGTAACCAGGTGAATACACATGTTCATTATATCAATTTTTTATATTTTATTACAATATTCAATAACAAATAGTCATAGTTTAAAATGTGTTGAGGTGTTGTTAACAGACATTCCTTTCCTTTCAGACGGCAACGGTTTCCGGGCATGGATGTACGACATCACGCAGCACATCATCTTCAAGCGCATCATCGTCATCCTTGTCCTCTCCAACTGCTGCATGCTCTTTGTACCGGTATGCTAACCACCACACATGTAGTATTTATGATATGTTATCGTAGATATAATGGGTAGGATATAGCTCAGTCGGTTGAGTGCTCGTTTGAAGTGTTTGTGTCACAGGATCGAACCACCTCGGTGGATCCATTCAACTGATATGGCTTTTTCTCATTCCAACCAGTGCACTACAACTGGACAAAGGCCGTGGTATGTGCTTTCCTGTCTGTGGGAAAGTGCATATAAAAGATCCCTTGCAGCATTAGGAAAAATGTAGCGGGTTTCCTCTGATGACTTCATGTCAGAATTACCAAATATTTGACATCTAATAGCCAATGATTAATTAATCAATGTGCTCTAGTGGTGTCATTAAACAAAATACACTTCTTCTTTCATAGATATTGAACCACCTTACATCTACTATTCGTGATATATTAGAGGGAGTGATATTCCATTTGTCTTGTTGGCAAATTTCATTTTCCATTTTGACATATTTAGGTGGGTTTTTTGGTTTGTTTATTATGGGTTTTATTTTAATTTTTTGAATTAATTAATATTCGTATGTTTTATGAATTGTAAATTACATGGTTAGATAAATATGTCATTTGATTAAGTTTTTTTTTACAAATAACCAAGGAGTGAAAACAGACCTCCAGCTGGAGGGGACTATAGGTTTCATCTCTGTCTGTCCATTCATCCATCTGTCTGTCCCACTTACAGGGTTTTATTAAAACCTTTTTTCATAGCGTTTCAAAATATTGAGCTGAATTGTGTTATATGACTTCATCACATGGAGCGGGCAGCATAGCCCAGTGGTACAGTGCCCGCCTGATGTGCGGTCGGTCTAGGATCGATCCCCGTCAGCTAACCACTGGGGTTTTTCTCGACATAACCATATGTCCGACGCCGATATAACCGTAATAATAATGTGTTGAGTGTGTCGTTAAACAAACAAACAAAACAAAAAATAATCATATTATGGAGTTACAAATAAGTTTTTGACTTTCTGGGAAGATATATTCAAGGGCAATAACTCTGTCAAAACAAATCAATTTATCTATTTCTGACAGTTACGGCCCTTGGATGTGGACATATAGCTGTACTCTCAGAATGCTTATTTGAAGTTAAAATAATTATCTATAATAATTAAATAATTGGGGGAAAAAAAAAAAAAAAACCCAACCAAGGGTGGATCAACATTTTTAATATATTATATAAATTGTATAGCTCTTGAAAATATGGCTGGTGGTTTTAATAGCTTTGTTATATTTCAGTGGAAGGATCACGAAAATCCAACCATCCTGGCAGGTTTTTCAGCTGCGTTTACCCTTCTCTTTATTCTTGAAGTAAGTTTAACATTTCTCTTTATTCTTGAAGTAAGTTTAACTTCTTAGTTGTGTTTACCCCTCTTTTTATTCTTGAAGCAAGTTTTTACCTTTCTCTTTATTCTTAAATTAAGTTTAACTTTTCATCTGCATTTACCCTTGTCTTTCATTCTTGTTTCCGTTTGTAAAATGAATGTAGGGAGAGGTCTTAATATAGACAAAGCCTGTTGATCAAGCCCATTGTAATGTCTTGTTGAATAAGTATTGTTTAAACCAAAACATCTACACTTGTAGACAAGACATTTGTGCCCTGACCGAGTGACATGATTTCTGATTGTATTTCAGGTGATCATGAAGATGATCGCACTAACCCCAGGGGGTTACTGGACGAGTCGGCGCAATCGATATGACATGCTCGTTACCGTCATGGGCGTCATCTGGATCATCCTGCACTTCATCCTCCATGTAAGATTATAACACAACACATTATCTCATACTTTATCACAATCATCCTGCACTTCATTCTCCATGTTAGAATATAACACACACATTATCCCATACTTTATCACAATCATCCTGCATTTTATCATCCATATAAGATTATAACACAACACATTATCTCATACTTTATCACAATCATCCTGCATTTTATCCTCCATATAAGATTATAACACAACACATTATCCCATACTTTATCACAATCATCCTGCACTTCATCCTCCATATAAGATTATAACACAACACATTATCCCATACTTTATCACAATCATCCTGCACTTCATCCTCCATGTAAGATTATAACACAACACATTATCCCATACTTTATCACAATCATCCTGCACTTCATCCGCCATGTAAGATTATAACACAACACATTATCCCATACTTTATCACAATCATCCTGCACTTCATCCTCCATGTAAGCTAATAAAACAACACATTATCTCATACTTTATCACAATCATCCTGCACTTCATTCTCCATGTTAGAATATAACACACACATTATCCCATACTTTATCACAATCATCCTGCACTTCATTCTCCATGTTAGAATATAACACAACACATTATCCCATACTTTATCATAATCATCCTGCACTTCATCATCCATATAATTATTATAACACAACACATTATCTCATACTTTATCACACTCATCCTGCATTTTATCCTCCATATAAGATTATAACACAACACATTATCTCGTACTTTATCATAATCATCCTGCACTTCATCCGCCATGGAAGATTATAACACAACACATTATCCCATACTTTATCACAATCATCCTGCACTTCATCCTCCACGTAAGATCATAACACAATACATTATCCCATACTTTATAACAATCATCCTGCACTTCATCCTCCACGTAAGATCATAACACAATACATTATCCCATACTTTATAACAATCATCCTGCACTTCATCATCCATATAAGATTATAACACAACACATTATCTCATACTTTATCACAATCATCCTGCACTTCATCCTCCACATAAGATCATAACACAATACATTATCCCATACTTTATCACAATCATCCTGCACTTCATCATCCATGTAAGATTATAACACAACACATTATCCCATACTTTATCACAATCATCCTGCACTTCATCCTCCATGTAAAATAATCATGCAACACATTATCCCATACTTTATCATAATCATTCTGCACTTCATCCTCCATGTAAATTTATAACATAACACATCATCCCATACGTTATCACAATCATCCTGCACTTCATCCTCCATGTAAAATAATAATGCAACACATTATCCCATACTTTATTATAATCATCCTGCACTTCATCCTCCATGTAAATTTATAACATAACACATTATCCCATACTTTATCACAATCATCCTGCACTTCATCCTCCATGTAAGATAATAATGCAACACATTATCCCATACTTTATCATAATCATTCTGCACTTCATCCTCCATGTAAATTTATAACATAACACATTATCCCATACTTTATCACAATCATCCTGCACTTCATCCTCCATGTAAAATAATAATGCAACACATTATCCCATACTTTATTATAATCATCCTGCACTTCATCCTCCATGTAAATTTATAACATACACATACCATACTTTATCACAAACATCCTGCACTTCATACTCTTTGTAAATTTATAACATAATATATTATACCATACTTTATCACAATCATCCTTCACTTCATTCTAGTAAGATTATAACACACATTATGCTATACTTTATCACAATCATCCTGCACTTCATCCTTCCTGTTAGAATATAACACACACATTATCGTACTTTATCACAGTCATCCTGTTTATCACGATCATCCTGCACTTCATCCTCCATGTAGATGTATAACACAACACATTATACCATACTTTATCACAGTCATCCTGCACTTCATTCTAGTTCGATTACAGCATAACACATTATCTCATACTTTTATCACAGTCATCCTGCACTTCATCCTCCATGTAAATTATAACACAACACATTATCCCATACTTTAACACAATCATCCTGCACTTCATCCTCCATATAATTTTTATTTTTTTTTTATTTATTTTTTTAACGACGCACACAACACATTATATTTACAGTTATATCAGCGTCGGACACATGGTTATGTCGAGAAAACCCCCAGTGGTTAGCTGACGGGGATCGATCCTAGACTGACCGCGCATCAGGTGGGCACTGTACCAATGGGGTATGCTGCCCGCTCCATATAAATTTATAACACAACATATTATACCATACTTTATCACAATCCTGCACTTCATTCTAATTAGATTATAGCATAACACATTATCTCATACTTTTATCACAATCATCCTGCACTTCATCCTCCATGTTAGAATATAACAATCACATTATCTCGTACTTTATCACAATCATCCTACACTTCATCCTCTATGTAAGTTTATAACACACACAAAAAAGAGTGTGTTTTTTCACACAAAAACCCCCACCAGAAATGGAACCCTGCCTAAAAATCATGGATAAATATCTGAATATATACAAATCTGGTCCTCAAGTTGGTATATTATATAACTAAAGCTCAGATAATTTTTTAAAATTATTTTTAAATAATAGTAAAGCTCAGAAGTGGATTGTGGGTAGGTTAAAGCACATCCACCATGGGGATTGAGTGATTGAGAACTGCCAGTGAGTTACATTTGTTGTCATGCTACATGTAGTTCTGAGTTAAAGACAAAACTTAACATTATGTCATAATTTACATCAGGATATTACTTTCAGTTCCAGAAATATTTGATACTTTTCTGATTTTATAGGTATGGGTAGTCTTTTACCATATTCATGTTACTTTCATAACATTAGATCATTCCTTAAGCCACATTTCCAGCAATCTTAAGGGTTTCCTGGTCCCAGTTTTCAAATGGAAAGAGCCCAATTACTTTAATATCATTTTGTTGTTTTCTCTATTTTCTTAATTTCCTGGCAATAAAATTTAATAAATTACACATTGACACGTTGCTGATGTCAGAAAGTTCATTAAAATATTTTAAAACTAATATTTATTAGAATTTAAGCTAATTTTAAGTATTTGGTGAGAATAATAAATATATTGACATGTTGCTCGTGTCAGATCATTAAAATATTTTTTAAATTATTATTTACTAGAATTTAAGCTAATTTTAAGTGTTTGGTGAGACAGTAAAAAATACATTGACATGTTGCTGGTGCCAGACAGTTCATTAAAATATTTTAAAATTAAAATTTACTCAAATTTAAGCTAATTTTAAGTGTATGGTTTTTAAAATAAACTCTTTTTTTTATAAGTGATGTTAAATTTCCATAATTCACTGCAAATAGAAACAAGTCTGATTTCTCAAAGGTACTCTATTGTATGACTACATTTGTTTGTATTTGAGTTCCGTGTTTGATCCTTTATGTTACACTGAGCTGTTTTCTTTCAGCCTATTCTAGTTAATTACGTACCAGATTGGGAAACGTACCAGGTTTGACGAGAGTAGACTTGGTGTTTTTGTATCGCTTACAGTGTTCAAGTTGCTGCTGCCATTAAAATGTTACATGTGCTTCATATGCTAGACTAGCATTTCTTCGATTGTGTATACATGTAAATGGCAGGGGATGAAGTGTTTCTTTAAAGTGGCATACCCTAGTTTGTAAACACTACAACATATTTTTAGTTTTACTATTAAAGCCAATTTTTTTTTAATCATTTAAATTAGAAGTATGTACATTTTATATTTTGAATATTAATATTCATTCACCTGACATACTTCTGGATTTCTTTAATCATTTAAATCATGTACATTTTATATCTTGAATATTAATATTCGTCCACCTGACATACTTCTGATCATCCAGGTTTTTTTATCCTGCAACCAGCGTTCCTACTGGCCTGTTATGATGACCTGTTAAAGCAAAGTCATAACATGCTAGTAGCATGTTATGACTTTTGACGTCACGTACAAAGGAAACTAGCATGTTGTGACGTCACGTACAAACGTCACGGAAAGGTTTAAGGAAATTGCTGGTACAAGTTTGTTAAAACAGTGATAAAAATGCTTGTCCACTCCAAAATTTGTTGGGTTGCAGGATAAAGATAATAACCAGTTAATGATGCTCGATATCGGCTTTATCCTGTTCAGGACGAATGCGAAATTCCCTATTCTTACCTTCACAGGATAAAGCCGATATCAAGCGTCATTAACTAGTTATTCTCTATGTAATATCCCAAAATATATTTATCATCATTCTAAAAACGCACGTTCGTTTGAGAAGTCTGAGAAGTCATGGTTATCGAGACAAGCTCTTGTGATGTTTAGTTGGTATTTTCCTGTTCAAATATCGCAGACTTTAGTTTCTCTCTGTTATAACCTTATCTAAATGTGTGTTGCAGGTTTGTATAGATAACTAAACTTAGTGTCAGTTTCCGCTCGATTCTTAGCTGTCATCTGTTACACCAAGAACGGCAAACATTTCAATCCTTGTTACTGTATACTATCTACAGTTACTAAAGAAATGGGGTTTAGATGGGGTTTTGGCGACATTTAGGTTTTTTTATTAGATGTACTTGTAGTGAACAGTGTACTATAGTTCAGACTTCCTGTTAAGGGGACATTCCTGAGTTTGCTGCAATGTTTTAAGATGTTATCAACTAATAAAATATTTAAACGATTAATCTTACATATTAAATATATTTCCTTGTTTACAATATTAGTGGCTGTATATAAAACGTGTTTCTGATCGTTCTAATATATGTACTAGGTCAATTTTCATTTTATTTCCTAAACAATATTTGTATGAAATTATTTGGAGACAAAATCCAGTGTGGGCTTCTTACAAATATTAACACGGCCAGAAACACATTGAATATACAGACACTAATATTCTAAACATGAAAATATATTTAATATGTAAGTTCAATCGTAGAAATATTTTATTAGTCGAAAACATCTTACAATGCAGCAAACTCGGGAATGTCCCTTTAAAAGTAAGACAACAATAGTTTAATGACAACCTAATACATGTACGTTGTTGCACTCAAGTAAGTGGCATAAGCATATGAGATGGAGCAGGCGAGGACAACTGCTCCCTCAAGGCTGGAAGAAATCCTCAAATTCAGGCAAAAGAAGGAGAAATATTTAGGCACAATGAGCTTGCCTGAAACCTTTCCATCATGTATTTCCATCATTCTACCCACATTATTAGTTGTAATCCGTGTAAAAATGTGTAGTGATTTGTGTGCAACCCTATATAGACATTTGGCAGTAATGCTGATGTGAATAAATGTTGTTATCATGTCATGTCATAGGGCTTTACGTGCACATTCAGAGCAAGCTGTTGTAGTGCACGCCTGTCTTGGGCACAAGAGCCAACCTTGGCCGGCTCCTCCATCCAGGACAGGAAAGCGTTATCCAGATTCGGGGATTTTTTATTTAATTCGGGCAAAAATACGCCTGTTCCCCAATGAAATTGGGAGCCCGTATGCCTATGGGAAGTGGTGAATGCGAAACTTCTTCTGCAAGTACATGTATGTGAGAAGAAACCTGCTACATCCCCCATAGGCAGACAACAGTCTTTGTACAGAACTTAGCTTTGTTTGGGAAAAACTATGTTCTGGTTTTAAAACAAGACAAAAAAACATTTAGTTTAAAAACAGTCTTAAGAGAAAATTTACTTCTTTATGTGAAAGTGGGCTTCATGAAGATAAACAAACTGATTAAGGACAAATACTTACTTTCTTATGTCTGTCGTCCCTTCTGGGGTATAGGTCATTGACTACAGTTTTTTAGAGTTGTCTGTCCTGGGTTCTTGTTTCAAGCTGCCTCCAGGTGCATCCTGTCTTCTTGGTGTCCCCCTGAAGGTTCCTTCACCATGTGTTCTTTGGGCGGCCACTTTTTCTTTTCCCTTGTGTGTTCCATGTCAGAAGGACGAATAGACCCTTGTAAAATGTGTTCCTTGACGGCAAATGTGCCAGCTGAGGACATTCTGATGGAAAATTAACCACACTGAGACAGATGGTCTTTGAAGGGGCCAGAGAGTCCTTTCAATGTAAATGTGCCTTTTTAGGGAAAAAGAACCCCATTAAAAATGGTCTTTGAAAGCCCAGCAACTCCTTTGATGGTGAATGAATCTCTTCAGAATACTAAATAGGATCTTTGAAGATAAATGAACACTATGAAGGAAAATATGAAACTTAAACCCTTAGAGCAAATGAACCACATCATGGGAAGATGGACCCCTTAAGGGCAATGGTGCACAGAATTGAGAGTACTCTTGCTGGAACAGATTCAAAACTTGCAAAATCTCCAAACTTAGTTTGCACATGTAAGCAAGACATTAGATCCTTGGGTTTAATTGGACTATTTATAAGCACAGGACCTAGTGTTGTGAATACTATAATAAATGTGCTTTTGTGCTTCTAACGGCTGAACTGTCTGTTTTGTTAAAAACATCACCATTATAGCTATATACTTGTAGCATTGTACAGTTGATGTGTTCAGTTCATTTTGTTGTGTTGGGGTCACTGTGTTAGTTTTGTGTCACACTCTTTCTTGTTGTCATATATTGTTTTATAGACTGGTGTTCTTAGACTGAACTCTTAATAGACTGAACTCCATTGAAAATGCACTAGTAATGTTTGTAATTGTAGAAAGGATATATGAAGAAATATATAATAAATTTAACTTGGTCTTTTTCAACTTACTGTGCTAGCACAACCAATGTGCTATACAAATTGGTTGTGCTAGCATTATAGTCTGTCCCATATTCCCACAAAAATGTTTTTATAAATAACTTCAGTTTACTGGTAGTATTTTGGAAATAATAAAAAAGGACTATTTTTGTGTGCAATTTAAGTAGAAAACAATGAGCTTTAAAATAGATAATGTGTAGTAAATTCCATAGTATAAAAAAGGTGTTCCCTGCGGGATGGACTATAGGTAGGTTTGAATAATGATGAAAATTAGAAACAAACTTTCTAAGATTTTATAAAAAAATATATAATTATATGGTAATAGCTGTACCTGCATGTATGGTACAGTAGTTTGGATTAATGTGTGGTTTGGTGAATCTCAGACCTCACAATGACAACTGAAAATGGGATTATGTATTTTCAGTGGAGTTCAGTATCTATAAGCTACATTATACAGTTTCATGTAGGTAAGGGTTATAGGGTTAGAAATGAAAACCTGGATTTGTCTGGAATTCTACACTGCCTGGAAGCCGATCTAGCCCTTGTTCTTGACAAACATTTTACAGTACGACACCATATTTCCAAGAACCTGCAAAGTTTTTAAAAAAATATTTTAGAAAATGATTTCCATCCCTGGTATAATGATAGAGTATTTTAATTCATTCCTGGTGAAGTTATTTCCATCCCTGATTATAATTACAATACATGGTTGTTTTTATATATTGCTCGTAAATGATTATAATTACATGTACTTTAATGAATTGCTGGTAATTAAATGGTTATAATTAGATGATATTGTACTTGGAATTTATTTCTAGTAAATGGTTATATTTCCATTTGTATTTCAATTCATTCCTGGTAATTGCACTTTGTATAATGATAAAAATTGTGGTTTACTTGTAGATTTACATTTATATGCAAAACTAAGCTTATGATGTTTTGTGAAATTGGGGCCTGGTGTTAGTTTTACATGGTTACAGTTTCACATTGTTACAGTTTTACATGGTTACAGTTTTACATGGTTACAGTTTTACATGGTTGTACATACATTACATGCATGTAATAATAATATACATTGGTGTTTTGTTTCAGGATGATTTCAGTAACTCTGTGGGGTATGGTGTGATAGTTCTGAGATTTTTCACCATCACAGGAAAACATGTGAGTATAATACTTACACAGTGTTTAAAATAACAGGTTAACCTGTGCTTTTAAAAAAGAAATCTTGGTTTTCTCTTCTTTTTTTTCTTCTTTTTTTTAAATTCTCTCCACTATGAAATAACACAACATATAGGTATTACTGTTTTGGCGGCATTATAAAGTTTCACATTTAGATCTCTGTGTCACAAACTGTCAATCCTAAATTATTGAAACTTGGTTTATAGTTCCATCTACAGACAGGATAGCACATACCACGGCCTTTGATATACCAGTTGTGGTGCACTGAATAGAGCGAAGTTCTTTGAAAATGTTCATCTCAGTGCATATTTACAACAACAAAAAATTAAATTATTAAATTAAACTTTTATTTTATTTAAAAAAAAAAAAAAATCAAGTTTAATATATTATTTTTCTTTCTTTTTTTAATAAGATGATTATATATGGATGCAATTATCAGCAACACTGAATACGTTTTTTGTTTTTCATGCAGAATTCTTGTTTTTTAGTTTAAAGAAATTTAAAATTATTTCAAAATCGGAGAAATTAATGCAGTGTAAAGTTAGAATTTAAAACTGATTTGTGTTCTATTGCAGGCCACCCTGAAGATGTTGATGCAGACAGTGGTGATGTCTGTGTTTAAGAGTTTCTTCATCATTATGGGCATGTTTCTCCTCATGCTGTTCTACGCCTACGCCGGCGTCATCCTCTTCGGCACAGTCAAGTATGGCTACGACCTTGGCAGGTTTGTCAAATAAAATATAGAATTAAGATTTTTAGGAACATTGTCAATCTTCTGTCTCATCTCCTGTCACATTGTCTGGTTCAGTCACTTGTGTGTATGTTGTTTATCTTCATTTGTGCAGTAAATCCTTCCTTGTTTCCTGTATTCATTCATCCAAGCAGTAACTCCTACATCATACATGCTATAAAGGTTGCTAGTCATTTCGTACCATAGTCATTTCATACCATATTTGGTCGTTTCGTACCCTGGTCATTTTGTACCATTGCAATAAGTTATTTTGTACCATTGCAATAAGTCATTTCGTACCTTTCGTACCCTGGTCACTTCATACCATTACAAAACGTCATTTCGTACCCTAGTCATTTCATACCTTGGTCATTTCGTACCATAACTGAAAGTCATATCGTACCATGGCATAACAATCACCCTGATAGTGTCTTACAAAATGACATTAATTTACAATTTGTTTGTTACTTTAAAGGATATTTTATCAGCCAAAGAAAAAAGGTTATCGCCACTTTGTGTAAACATTAGCAATTGGCTCATTTGGCATTCAATAGGGTAGTTAATGTTTTAATGGTTGTTATTGTTTATTTCATAAACAAATAAAATGCAAATAAGTAATATTCTTCCATTTCAACTGTTAACTAAAATATGTGTTCATATTTATTTATTATTATTAGCATATTTATTAATTGTGAATATAAAACGCGCACTTTGGTCAACTATATACTGGTATGAAATGACTAGGGTACGATATGACTTGGGTACGAAATGACTTTTCACGATGGTACAAAATGACTAGGGTACGAAATGACTAGGGTACGAAATGACCAGGCAGCATGGTACTAAATGGATGATACACTGTATTAAAGGGACATTCCCGAGTTTGCTGCATTGTAAGATGTTTTTAACTATTAAAATATTTCTACGATTAAACTTACATATTAAATATATTTTCTTGTTTAGAATATCAATGTCTGTATATTCAATGTATTTCTGGATGTCACAATATTTGTAAGAAGCCCATACTGTATTTTTTCTTAAAACATTTTTGTACGTACGAAAAAATCGTGTTTAGGAAATAAAATGAAATTTAACCTAATACAAATATTAGAACGATCAAAAACACGTTTAATATACAGCCACTAATATTTTATGCACAAATATATATTTGATATGTAATTACAGTCGTCAAAAACCTTCTCTATTAGTCGATAACATCTTAAAAATTGCTGCAAACTCAGGAATGTCCCTTTAATATCTGTATAAATATAATGAAAACAAATGTCACACTGTAGACTGTATTAATATCTATATAAATACATAAGGAAAATAAACACCACACTGCTGACAATCTAAATTGTATTAAAATGCACATAAACAGTAAGCACAAAATTGCTGAATAGCATGGTAGCAGGTTACACCAATGAGTGATATTGTTTAAGAAAATATAAAAATCTATTTACTGGCAAATAATAAGGAAGGAAGGAAGGAAATGTTTTATATAATGACGCACTCAACACATTTTATTTACGGTTATACGTCACCAGACATATGGTTAAGTGCCACACAGATATTGAGGGAGGAAACCCACTGTCGCCACTTCATGGGCTACCGGTACTTTTTTCGATTAATGGTAAGGGATATTTTATATGCATCACCCCCAAACAGGATAGCACATACCACGGCCTTTGATGTACCAGTCATGGTGTACTGGTTAGAGCGAGTCATACAATAAAGTCTAATAATGTAGAGGTATTATTTAAATATTGTATCGTTGCTGTGCCAAGTGATTACTGAGATAGATAGACACAGGGTACGAAGTTAAGGGTCGCCCGGTCGCCCGTGGCGAGTCAAAATGGCGTCGGGCAAGTCAAAACCTTATCACGTGTCGCCCGCCTGGCGACCCAAAATTTCTACATATTATGTTAGATATAAAATGCAAATTACAGGTTTCCTGTTACTGTTACTGCACTATCAAACCCATATAGGATATAATAGCGACCACTTCCCCAGTCTATCGGACGCTCCAAAACCATTCGGAATGTCTCGACCAGTCGGCCACGTAATATTCGTAGGCTCAATCGGAACACCTCGGACATGTCCGTCTTTAGTCACAATCGGAATAAATTGTCGCATTTCGCTACGCTATGATTTGCAGAGAGACAGAGAGGTTTTCCGAAAGTGCAATTTAAGTAAGGTATTTTTAAAACAAAATGCAGCCTTGGGCCACTCAAAAGTTGTACAGGCGAGTCAAAGTGCTGCTATGAGTGGCCCGATTGGCGAGTGAAAAAAAAACCCAAGTTCGTACCCTGTAAACATTGATTCTTTTAATAATACTTTTTCGGGTGTAATTTCAGGCATGCCAATTTTGAGAGTGCCCCCAACGCTGTGATCCTGCTGTTTCGAATTGTCACAGGAGAGGACTGGAACAAGATAATGCACGACTGCATGGTGAGTTGGTTTAAACATTTTTTAATGTAAATATAAACTGGTTTGCATTTTACAAAAATACAATATTTATAATCAGCATGACACAAACATGGTAACTCCAGAAAGTGTTGGCTGGTAAGTTGGCTTTTGACAGGCTTTACTTTAGAGGTCTATGCAACTGAACAAAGATAAATTTAATGTTTTTTGTTTTGTTTTAAGAAGTTATATAATAAATTATATGTTTCTACGGTGTTCGAGCTACATATTGATTATCCATGGTATATCTTGGTTTTGTTTTCTGTCATAGCCAATTCTCTCTCTCTGTCTCTCTGTCTCTCTGTCTGTCTCTGCCTCTCTCTCTCTCTCTCTCTCTCTCTGCCTCTGTTTCGCTCCCTCTTCCAACCCCCATCTCTCTTTCCTATAGCCATAGTTTAATATTATATATCATAAATTATATAATAATGTATTTCAGATCAGTCCACCGTACTGCACGTTTGGTGATAACTATTGGGAAACGGACTGCGGCAACTTCACGGCATCTCTCATCTACTTCTGTTCCTTCTACGTGATCATCACCTACATCGTGCTCAACTTGCTTGTCGGTAAGACAGCGAGACGATGTCATGACTATTCTGCTTTACTTGGCGTTCTTATGCGATCACACTGACTTGTTACATGCAGCTTGTTGTAGTGACTCTAATCGTATGTGTATTTGACTAATGTCGTTCCCATTTGGGTGTTCTCAGAGTACAATTCTGATGATGTGATTAAACGCACTGACTTGTCACATGCGATTTGTCATAGAGACTCTTTTCGTATGTGTATAAGACTAGCGGGCAGCTTTGCCCAGTGGTACAGTGCCCGCCTGATGCGCGGTCGGTCTAGGATCGATCCCCGTCAGCTAACCACTGGGGTTTTTTCTCGACATAACCATATGTCCAACGCCGATATAACCGTCATTATAATGTGTTGAGTGCCTCGTTAAACAAAACAAAACAAACAAAACCGTGTGTAAGATTAATGTCGTTCCCATTTGGGTGTTCTCAAGGTATGATTCATTCACATGCTAACAAATCGGTATGACTATTTGTCTAATGAGAATGCCCCTTTAACAAGATCAGATGGCTGTCAATCATGTTGTGATGCCATGCTGCCAGAAAGGCTTCCTTTTAGTTGTACAAATGTCTATTTGAAACTTAGGAATAGGTATAATTTCATCATTTGTTTTTTCTTAGGTTATCAGCTCTAACTTGTTCACAATTAATGGGAATACATGTCCTTCAAGACTACAGATCCCTATTCTGTCCTTATGATAAACCAGAGCTTCTAGATTATGGTAGCCCCACTACCATGGCTAGTGATATCTAATGTTGGGCTGGTAAATAGCTAATATTGCCATGCCCAATGGCTAGTGAAAACAAAAGTTGTCAAATGCTGCATTTTAGTCTGTTTCAGCCCACCCCCCACCCCTCACCCCACACCCCCAATCTTAGTATTTTTAGCTTCATCTCCCTCTTTAGGTGACATATCCGATTATTACTATTAATTAGTACAATTGTATTATTATTTATAGTAAAATAAGGCTAGTGAATTTTTAATTGTGGCTAGTAAATTTCTTAAATTACTGATCCCATGGCTAGTGGATTTTATAAAAATTCTAGAAGCCCTAGATAAAGCTCATATCATACGTCAGTAACCATATTTTTCTACATGTACTTGCAGATATAGTAATGAAGACTTTATCTTTGTAAATGATATCTAACAGCCACTCATGTAATATATTCTGTATCTGATATTTGTGATCTACTTGCAGCCATCATCATGGAGAATTTCTCCTTGTTCTACTCTAACGATGAAGACGCTCTGCTGAGTTACAACGACATTCGACAGTTTCAAAACACCTGGAATCTTGTCGACATTAACAGAAAGGTGAGTTACAGTGATATTCGACAGTTTCGTAACACCTTGAACCTTATCAACATCAACAGAAAGGTGAGTTACAACGACATTTGACAGTTTCAAAACACCTGGAACCTTGTTGACATTAACAGAAAGGTGAGTTACAATGATATTCGACAGTTTTGTAACACCTTTAACTTCATCAACATTAACAGAAAGGTGAGTTACAATGATATTCGACAGTTTCAAAACACCTGGAATCTTGTCGACATTAACAGAAAGGTGAGTTACAACGACATTCGACAGTTTCAAAACACCTTGAACAACCATCAGAAAGGTGAGTTACAAAGACATTTAACAGTTTGAAAACACCTGGAACCTTGTCGACATTAACAGAAAGGTGAGTTACAACGACATTTGACAGTTTCAAAACACCTGGAACCTTGTCGACATTAACAGAAAGGTGAGTTACAATGACATTAGACAGTTTCAAAACACTTGGAATCTCATCAACATCATCAGAAAGGTGAGTTACAACTACATTCGACAGTTTCAAAACACCTGGAACCTTGTCGACATTAGCAGAAAGGTGAGTTACGACATTAGACAGTTTCAAAACACTTGGAATCTCATCAACATCATCAGAAAGGTGAGTTACAACTACATTTGACAGTTTCAAAACACCTTGAACAACCATCAGAAAGGTGAGTTACAAAGACATTTAACAGTTTGAAAACACCTGGAACCTTGTCGACATTAACAGAAAGGTGAGTTACAACGACATTAGACAGTTTCAAAACACTTGAAATCTCATCAACATCATCAGAAAGGTGAGTTACAACTACATTCGACAGTTTCAAAACACCTGGAACCTTGTCGACATTAACAGAAAGGTGAGTTACAATGATATTAGACAGTTTCAAAACACTTGGAATCTCATCAACATCATCAGAAAGGTGAGTTACATCTACATTCAACAGTTTCAAAACACCTGGAACCTTGTCGACATTAACAGAAAGGTGAGTTACAATGATATTTGACAGTTCCATAACACCTTTAACAACATTAACAGAAAGGTGAGTTACAACTACATTCAACAGTTTCAAAACACCTGGAACCTTGTCGACATTAACAGAAAGGTGAGTTACAATGATATTTGACAGTTCCATAACACCTTTAACAACATTAACAGAAAGGTGAGTTACAACAACATTAGACAGTTTCAAAACACTTGGAATCTCATTAACATCATCAGAAAAGCTAGTTTCTTTCATTTCACTGCTAAAATATCTGACGGTAATACTTTTGCAGTGGTGGTGATAAGTAGAGAAAAGAAAGGCAGTGGTGTCATCTTTTTTGTGTCCAGACTGTATTACATGTTTGCCATTATGGCATTAGCTCTGCTGGTTTTCTGCCAGAAAATAATTTGAGGGTACATAATATAAATGAAATAGATCAGGCCTGGTGCTTATAAAACTTTTAGAGTCTAGACTCGAGACTAATAGAGTCTGCGACGATAACGTCATGGCAACGTCATAATGTATGTGTGTGACATCATTAGAGATGTCATGTCATGTCATGTCATGTCATAGGGTTTAACGTGCACATTCAGAACAAGCTGTTGTAGCGCACGCCTGTCGTGGGCGCAAGTGCTTGCGAAGCAAGCATTTTCGTCCAAGACAGAAAGTTGGGGGGGG
>JAECMU010303788.1:0-10978 GCA_016106625.1 Dracogyra subfuscus
CTCTCTCACTAACCACTAACAACTAATTACTAACCCACTGATCTGATAGCCGAGTTTAGTGTCTAACACAGCGTGCTTAAACCTTGACTGGATATAAGCACGACAGTAACTATAAATGAACTGAAATATTAGAATGGATTAAACATTACTAAACAATGTAAAGATGAGTGAAGTTTCACATCCATGAAATACCTAATAGCATAAAACACAATAAAATGAAACGTTATTGTCAAAACTTGAGAATATTTTGGGTTTTGTTTTTTTTGTTTTTTTGACAATATGTTTATTGTCCCCAGAAACATAGGAGATGTCAGGGTTGGGGAGCCCCGATTCATCACCTTACAAATTATATTTGTGACAAAAACATTGCTCATGGGGAAACAAACTTGTTCAAATCATGCAGTTTAAAATCAAACTATCACTGACAATTCACAACACAACATTCACACATACACACACACAAACACACCATATTTGACAAGTATATTGTAGTCATATCCAAACATGCATAAGATATGTAAATAATTAATTATATTATTATTCTATATGAAAAAGTGAAGCATAATTTGACCATTTTTTATCAAATTTCGCTTTAGCTTTTGTTTGTTTTTTTTGTTTAACGACGCACTCAACAAATTATAATTACGGTTATATCGGCGTCGGACATATGGTTATGTCGAGAAAAAACAACAAACAAAAAAACCCAGTGGTTAGCTGACGGGCATCGATCCTAGACCGACCGCGCATCAGGCGGGCACTGTACCACTGGGCTATGCTGCCCGCTAAACCTGAAAATAAGGCAGGAAGGAAATTGTTCATTTAATGACACACTCAACACATTTTGTTTATGGTTATATGGCATTGGACATATATTTAAGAACCACACAGATATTGAGATCGGAAACCCGCTGTCGCCACTTCATGGGCTACTCTTCAATTAGCAATAAGAGATCTTTTATATGCACCATCCCATATACAGGATAACACATACCACGGCCTTTGATGTGCCTGTCATGGTGTACTGGCTGGAGTGAGAAATAGACTAATTGCCCACTGACCGGAATCGATCCCAAACCGACCGCACATCAAGCAAGCACTTTACCACTGGGCTACATCTCACGCCCACCATGAGAATAATGCATGAAACTGTGGTAAACAAGATATGATTAAAATACACTATTTCAACAAAGTCATTAACATGTTGAAGTTCTCATGTGTGCTTAAGACAGTCTAAATGATGTTTTGCTAAGTCGTTATGGTACGCTGCTATAAGTTATTGTCAGGTATATTCGTCTGTTAGAGATAATCAGTGTCTATGGAGGTACACCCTTCCGACCTTGTCTGTATGAGGACTGCCACTTCCATGACTGGTTAGACACAAAGGCGTATCTTAGAAACATATTATGAAATTAAAATATTACCCCGACACGCTTGTTTACCAGAAAAACGTTTCCATGCTAGAAATACTGAGAAGAAATCACACACACCTCAAAACAAAACAAAAGCCAAACATTTCTTAACGAAAACAAATTTAAAAAGACAATATTAATCATGCAAAAAAACCAAAACAAAACATTTGTCAAACATGACACCCCTCGAATACACAATAACACTTACCATATTCTGGCCAATTGATACATGTTTGAGTTGGAAAATGATTATGATTAGCTTTATAATTACAATAATCAGTTATGACAGATTTAAGAATTTCGAATTTCGTCAGAGGACGCCTATTTTATCCTAATAATCTTAAATATCTCAACGTTTATTCACGATAGAAACTATGTTGAATGCAACATATGAAATCGTAATGCATTAATGAAAATAAACTAGAAAAAAATATCAGCATCTGTCACCTCAATTGTAGGACTGGGCCTCAATATAACTGTCTTTAGATATGCCTATATTTAGGGTCATATTAAAAATGTGCTAATGAGGAACAATTGAATTTCAGATTGGTGAACGATATCACTTTGACCTGTTCCACGCAGAACGACTACCCTGCCGTTCGAATTTCTTTTTAGAAGTTACAAATGTCAACTTTATTCTAGACGATAATGATTTACCCCCAACTGACTACATAGCAACAATACAGGAGGATTTTCACGTGAATGGAATCGTAGAAACAATTACTTTGGCAGATGCATTTGCAAGTGGTCCACCATTTAAAGTCAGGATTTTGCAAGGTAACTAGTGTCATCTTTAGGCTGAGAGAGACAGTTGTAGTGTGTTTTGTGTTTTTACTGGGGAGGGTGAAGCTGAATTTTAATAGGATGTTAATGAATAGCTAATAAACAGATGACCGGACAAAAATCATGACAATTTTACAGGACCTTG
Source organism: Dracogyra subfuscus (assembly GCA_016106625.1). Classification (NCBI taxonomy): domain Eukaryota; kingdom Metazoa; phylum Mollusca; class Gastropoda; order Neomphalida; family Peltospiridae; genus Dracogyra; species Dracogyra subfuscus. Next base: position 2,338 of record JAECMU010303788.1, read on the forward strand.
AAAACTAGGTGATACTTTGACCATTTCATCATATACAGAAATAAATTTCTGGTGGCAATAAAATCTGGAATTCCAAATAATCGGGAGGATTATTCCAAATAATGCATACTCTACCCACGTCCACATCCCAGTTTTAGAGTTAGAGAGTTGTTATCAGCTAAACCTATGACGATGAGAAACCAACTAAAATCCTGATTTTAGTTTTTTTTGTAATGTAAAGCATAGTAAAGTACGATATGTAAATACATCGACAGACACATACGCCATGTGACATATCTGCTTAATTCCAAAGGTTTCAACGTCCCTAACCCATCGCCAATCCGACAAAGATTGTCAACTGTATTGTCAAAATAAATATTTGGTCTGCGTCTGTTTGCGTTGATCTACAACATGTTATAGATTTTTATGGAAACCAGCTTTGAATCAAATACTATGTGTATAGTGTGGTAGACACTGTTTTCTTCCAGGTAACGAGGCACGTCATTTCACCGTGAAGTCGGACACGGCTGCCAATCGAGCGGCTGCAACCACAGGCACTACAGCAGCCCTCGTGTACACGACAATAAATAACGTCACCTTTGTTGGTAAGTTAAATTCTGTTTTGTGTAACGATACCACATTGTGTATTAATCATTGGCTTAAAGTAAGTTTTAACTCATAGCCTTAAAGTAATCCCACAACAGATTTTCTTTAGAAGCAAGCCATCACTTATATGTGCTTTCCCACAGAATGATTTTTGACGATTTTGTAGACTCGCATGCAATGCATAATGTGAGTTGTAGAATGAGAATTTCGTGTCGGGCCATAAAGTCTGGTCAAATTGAATCAGGTAAAGTTCATATATCACACCATTTCCACTTTTGCTTTGGCCACTGTGTTTACAGATGTCATTTAAGTAAAAATGTTGGACCTGATTTGTCATGCACTTGCAGGATAGTATTTAGTATAAACATGATTAAGCTTAATTAAAGTGTGATTCAAGATTGATTAATTTTTTACAATTGTCTTCAACTCTTGAATTGTTTAATTGATAACTGGTGTGTGCTGTTCTGTCTATTAGAAGTACATCTAATAGATTTCTTCTTGCGTTTTTGGTAGGGGTAGTCTATGAGGAGTGTGTGAGCTTTATGTGGTTTTGATGGAGGTGTTTTGTTGGGGTTTTTTTTATATATGGTATACAGTGTAAGCTACAATATTTGTGATTGTGATTGAATATTGCTTCTAGTTTTGCTTTGAATTTTTGTTACACATGAAACAGCTGTATTTAAAAAAAAATCTACTGAGGTGAAGTTAAACACATAATCTTTTCCTTTACTTTCACAATATGTAGAATGTTCTACTCCCTCGTCCACATCGCCTGATGGAAATGATACAACGGTTGAGGAGTTCATCATATCGTCATCCACCGCTTTGATCACACTTCGTTCATCAGTCGACTTTGAAGTAACAGATCATTATAACATAGCGCTGGAGGTGGTCGACCACACAAGGACTCCAGAAAACACTGGCACAGTCGGCATCAAGGTAGAGAGTTTAAATCATGACCTTAAATGTGAGATCCCTTCATTGGTAGCATGCCATCATCATCATCTTGTCAAAACTACCTTTTACCGTTCAAATAAATATTCAGTTAAAATATAAGAACACACATAGTTTTCCAGTAATGCAGTCTATAACTTTGGTAAGTGAGTTACTAAATGGATGAGTGAGGGTAACTGAGATTTATAAGTCCTCGATGGCAAAGTTAGTTACAAAAAGCCATTTAATGGAGCCAAGAAATTATTATTTCAAGGACCCCAAAATGTAACTTTAGGGACGAAAATTCCAAATATACAGACAAGGGAACATAAACCATCTTGAAACATATCATATGACCATCACCATCCCCTTTGATTACTTTCTAATAATATGGATCGACTAAAATTACATTGTGTGGATTCCTCTTCAGCACAATATACGTAAGATATGTAAGTGTTTATAGTTAAGTATATAAGTATATATTGATTCATGAGCTACTGGGTACAGTAATGTTTTGTGCAACAGATAACTTCTACACTTAACTATAAACACTTACATATCTACTTTAACACTTACAAGCATTCACATCTCAATGTCAAACCTTTATAAAAATATATAATTCATTTTGGCTTAAGTTATGCAGGAATTGGTTGTAAATATTTTAGGTTAAAATTGAAGATGTCAACGACAACTGTCCAGAGTTGGAAGAAACTGTGTTTAACATCTGGGCCAATCCTTCTCTCCAGAAAGAACCAATAGTGAAGCTTAATGCCTCGGATATCGACAGCGGCAATAACTCTCTCTTAAGTTTCAACATATCAGAAATTGTAGCCACGTGAGTGTTGTTTTGTGTGATTAGATAATGTATGCTACAACATCATCTGTACGAAATGTATACAGATGGCATTACCAGATAAACAAAAGTGATTATTTGAAGTTGGCAGCCATACACAACGTGAATCACAGTTTGTATGACATATATACTAGCGGAAAAAAGTTCCTGTGCATGGTAAAAAGTTGAATAAAATCATAATTGCAAGTTGTAAAATAATAAAATGTTCAAACATATGCCCAACCATTATGTTCTAAACTTTATACTCGATATCGCAATCGCACGTGTTGTTCGTGTGCGGCACGTGCAATACTCGTAACCAGATTTGCTGATCACGTGGTACAGGTGCACATGTCCTTGTTAAGTTTGCAACAGAAAACGGTAGAGGCATAAACCAATGTCTAGAAAAACATTAATTGTAAACGGCTGTTACGCCATGCCACGCCTATTTGAATTTTAACGTCATCGTGCGGTTGGGATACTCGAAACTGGAAAAGCAACACGAGAGACAGACCACATTCAGGTCGCCCGCGTGTGACGTCACAAGCAACGGACAACCATATTCAGGTAACACATCTTCTGAATCGATTTCGGGCGGCAACTTTGACAGCCAGAACCATCCCTGGGCTGAGAGCAATCAGTGCCAGGACAGTCCGCAACTGTTTATTGGAGCACTACATCAGGCCGCGACACCCAGCAATACGTCCTATTCTGCTACGACGTCACCGAAATGAGCGTCTAGCATGGAGTAGACGGCACTGAGATTCACCCGTCGTGACTAGTCAGGTGTGCTAATCACCGATGAGTCCAGATTCCATTTGGACAGTAGTGCTGGTTGAAATCGAGTCAGACGTGTTAACGAACGCTACGCTGATGCTTGCGTTGTGCAGCATGCAGGTTTCGGCGGCGGGAGTGTCATGGTGTGGGGAGGCATCACATCACACGGGAGGTCTCAGCTGGTGATTGTGGCTGGAAATCTGACTGCCGTATGCTACAGGAATGAGATCATAAGGCCGCATGTGCTCCCGTTCATTCAAGGTCAACGTGGCGCTGTCATGTTGCAGCAACACAACGCCCGCCCTCACGTCGCACGTGTAGTGACCGACTTCCTGAGACAGCAGAATGTCAACACACTGCCTTGGCCCGCCCATTGAGAACGTCTCCTGCCAAACCAGCCATTGACCTTGAATCAACTGTTCAGGTCTGGAACAACATCCCACAAGGGTTTCTGAACCATCTGGTGTCATCAATGAGACGTCGTTGTCAAGCCTGTGTATACGCACACGGTGGCCATACACAGTACTGACATTGTGAACTCACTTTCGACGCCACCCCTCTTTATGACCCAGTGATTGGTAACAACAATGTCAGACGTTTTTTCTTCAGGATTTGGTATTGTGCGTAAATGGCAAAAAATAATGTGTGAAATAATTGTGTTGATTTAATTACAAATAAGAAAATCACACAACTTTTAGTAATGCCCAAGAACTTTGTTCTTCTAGTACATGTAAGATGCAACTATGGTAATGAAGATAGACCGAATACAACACATAATCATTTGTTTTTATAATGAGTTCTGATGTTGTAAAATATCATATGTTCTGTGCTACAATATTCATTATTTTCGTGTTGTGTCATCCTGTATATACTCGTCAAAGGCAGGTGATGATCAAGGCAGTCTTACCAGACAGGATCTCATCCAGACCCTCCCAAGAAGTTTGGAATCCACTAAACTCATAACCTAATACTTACTTTCAGTGTCATTCTTTCATTCATATTCCTGGATCGCTGAAAAGATATTGTAAATACTGCCATTGTTTAATATACCAAACAAATATAATCATTCGATTATTATATCAGAATTTAGTTTAGTTGGTAAAACGTGAATCAGAGGATCAAACCAATTCAGTGGATCCATTAGGTTTCCCCCTACCAACCAGTGCCCAAACGTTAACGTTTGAGACCCAACAGCCAATTATTAATGAATCAATGGGTTCTAGTTAAACATAAGACACTTTTAACTTTTTGGTGCTCTTTGTTCATAGTCCACCCATCGAGTACAACGAAACTGAGGACCTACACAAGTCTGTGTACGTGAAGAACACGACTCTAGAGCTCACAGTGTTTGTTATTGATCACGGAGACCCAGTGCGTGGCGCCACGGCACGGGTCACGATGATCATAGACAACTCTTGCTTGGTGGATGTGGAGTTCGGCAAAATTCCAGTTCAGTTTAAAATAGACAGCGATAAAGGTCTTCTCTACTTTGTTGTACCTGGTTATCGTTATTATGAGTTCCGTGAGTATTTCTCATTGCATATCTGTGCTTTTATCACACGAACGAAGCGATAATGCATATATTAAGTTGGTCTTAGGGTGTGGTAGTCAACCTATAGGGAATCTTTTGACAGTGATTTGTTGGAGCTGTCACAACATTGTCAAAACCTCTTGTAGACCGACTTTTCATTAAGATAATGTATTAGTTGCAAATGTGTTTAACATCATCTTTAGTAAGTTGGTCAAATATTTTTAAATAAAAATAAACAACAAATAACAACAATCTGAAAAATTACAAATGACATGTGATATTATGAAGTTTTTCTAAGAATTTGATTTGCACATGAAACAGTAATTGATATTAACATATTTTCATAACAATAAAAATGAAAATATAAAATAGGATAATACAAGAAGATATAAAATTGAAAGTACCTGCATGTAAATATATTTCAGCTTGTCTCCGTACTGCTGGCATCGAGAAAGCTTTCATCGCTGACACATTCATAACAGCGTCATCTGCCAATGATAAGAGTGGCCCAGAACGAGCACGACTCAATATGGTGTCTCTGTCAGGTTAATTTTACCAAATTATGTACCTAACATTCCACATGAAACAGCTGCTACAGAAAACATTTATCTTTTTGACATTAAAGTCATTAATGTTTCAGTTTCAAATGGCACGCTGATAATAAACTGTATATATCTGAAATGTGTTGTGCAGTAACTGATCGCATATATTTGATTCACCTCTGTTCCATACCCAATAACCAATATAATAAAAATGGTAATTGGCAAACCAATTAAACTAATTTTAATACATTTATAGCATATGCATTGTTACTATTTTTTTTAAATATATTTTTAGTTTTAAGCAAGACATTACATTTGATTTTTAAATTTACTTTTGTAAGGGACAGCATTATTAATTCTCAAAATTTACCTTTTGAAGTGATTTGTGTATACTAAAACGTTTTATTTCATAAATGTTTCTTCAAATTGCTGCTATAGGACATGCTAGACAGAACATTCTAGACATGAAACAGTGAGTCACAGTGATTTTAGTTTTTAATGAGCTGGGTAGGTTAACACTGATCTATTGTTGATTGTTTTGTAGATTACCTTGGTGGTTTGACGGGTGGATGGGTGGCCGCTGTAGATGACGCCAATCAGTGGATACAAGTGAACCTGACCGAGCCCTATATTTTCAATAAAATACAGCTTCAGGGCAGGGAAGATGAAGACAACTATGTGACCAGTTTTACCGTGTTTGTCAGTGATGACGGCGTTACGTTCAACAAGTACACCAATGCGTCTGGTTCTGATGTAAGTTAACTTAGGTTAAGCAACAAAGACATATTTTAGTCCTAACTACAGGTCCCCAAAGAAAACTGTCCTACATATTATATTCTAATACATTTCAGAATGATATTATACCCATTAATATGAACATGTTCATGTTTTGTGGTTATAGAAAATACACTAGCTGACAATTCAGAGATTCAAACTATTCCTTATTAGTGTATGTGTACAGGATTTTAGATGTTGAAAATTAATTACATGTGATTATTATATATATATTTTTTTTTAATTTTTTTTTTTTAACGACGCGCTCAACACATTATAACTACGGTTATATCGGCGTCGTACATATGGTTATGTCGAGAAAAACCCAGTGGTTAGCTGACGGGGATCGATCCTAAACCGACCGCGCATCAGGCGGGCACTGTACCACTGGGCTATGCTGCCCGCCTGATTATTATATAGTCATATCGTTATTGCTTCACCATAAGCAGGGTTTCTGCCATTTTCTGCTATTTTCTTTCTGGGGGAGACCCCCATATCCTCTGTTGACTATGGTTGCATTCAATTCCATAGCACCATACCCAAAACTGTCTTTCTGGCAGAAACACTGATAAGTGGTATATCAAGTCATTATAACTATTATATTTATGAAGTGCATTGCATGAAATACTGAACAGGCATGTACCTTGAAAAGTAGAACAAGTAAGTTTCAAAATCATTTCTCTAGACCGCTGACACCACCAGTAATGATTACATACTTTGTGATATTCAGGTTCTAGATGGGAATTCTGATCAGCATACAGTTGTAAATGTAACACTTGTTCCAGCAGCAAGAGGAACATTTATAAAAATCAACCCACAAACATGGAATGGTCATGTCAGCTTACGATTTGAACTTATTGGATGTACACAGCGAGAGGAACTATTCTGTAAGTAAGACGTGAATAGTGGAGAAAGGGAGATAATGCCTCTAAAATTAGGGTAAATATTCGACTGTTTGGTTTTATGTGCCTCAAAGCATGATAGCACGTTTGAGCTTTAAATACATTAACCGATCTATAAAATGATATTTCTAGACAGTAAAGTTGCTCATATTTGACATCCATTTTTAAGTATGTTAATACTAAGCTTTTCAACAATTCATGCACAAAAGGCAAATATATTTTTATCAATATTAATTTTGTTTCTGTCATTTATCAAGACAACCTTTGATATCAAAGATATGGTATTGTTAGAGTGTGTCTTAAAAGTAGTCATGAAAAGCTATATTCGAAGACTGATCATCTATACAACCTAATCATCAGTTCTCAAATACATTGATAGAAAGCAAATTATAAAATGGTCCCACAAAAAGCTCTGATGCGAAATTGTTTACTGCAAACTAGGTTATCAGTTACCAACGTAAGTTGAAGGGCATGAAAATGAAATATGTATTTACTAGACATGTTTCTTTAATAACAAGTCATTAAAACATAAGGAAGTAGTCTTGTGTGCAGAAGTAATTTCAAACTGTGGCAGGAGGTTGTGTAACCAAAGACAATGGCGTCTGAATAAACGTTATATTTCATACAGAAAATGTTATTTCTTGGAGATGTAGAGCAATCAATAATAATGTCTATGAGATGGATTTTTTTCTTCAGACCAGACTTCATGTGAAAGATGTTTAACAACGTGGTACTGCCCAGGAGATGGATCAATGCTGCCATGCGGTCGGTGCGACCCTCCCATGGACAATTCCACCTGTGGTAGATCTCAGACAGAACACAGTTTCGGACTAGCATCCCAGTGTACAACATGTCCAGTTGGCTGGGTAAGATATCTGGACGCCTTCACAAAGACGTTTTAAACTACATTTTGATACTTGATAGTTTAAGCATCTGAATTTACTCCATCAGAATGATTGTTTAGAATCATGTATTTTGATAGTGATCCATACCATCACACCTGTTGATAATTGCTGTGATCGTTGGCTCATCTTGACGTATATTTTGTCTATTAGATGTTTGAAGTCAGTCATAGGAGTGATAGTTATTTTCTTCAAAATATCTAGTAAAGATAATGTAATGGTTTAGGTAAGTGCTTGTCCTCGTTAACATGAAACATTTGTCACTGATTAATAGAGGCATGACTTTGTCAAGCATCAGTTACGGATGTTTTTTTTAATACACCTATAACTGAATTATTTTCATCTTTCCAACTAGATATGTAAGGATGGATATGCAACACCTTGCCCTGATTTTCATTATGTCGTCTGCAATGATACATTCTGTCCAGAACAGTGCACACATTGCGAGGCGGGTTATTCCTGCAGAGGAGGTCAGAGATATTATTGTGGAGTTGGCACTTTTTCAGATGGTAACACAAGTATGTACATTTACACTGTATTCATTTTCTTCCTTTCTCAGTACCCAGTCTTAGACAGTGTTATACTAACCAAACAAATCTGCAATAGTTTACACGACTGAAACAGTATCCTAGGAATTTATCAGTATTTTGTTTTATTTGGATGAGATACGATGCTTGTTTCAAAACTAATATACTGTATGGTCTCTTCAAGAATCATTTAAAAGTTGTAATGTTGTACTAACATACAGTTACTTTAGCACGTTATTGATACTCTTTGTGTCATAATTATATTCAAATATACTTATATTGGTAACCTATTACGAATGCTATTTCAATTCCATTCGTTTAATTAACATTCTAGAG
>JAECMU010303854.1:0-15100 GCA_016106625.1 Dracogyra subfuscus
CTGGGCTAGGCTGCCCGCCATACATGATAGAATTATTACTACCCATTGGATATGTGAATTTGAATTTTTGGGTGCCCTAGAATAATAATAATAATAATAATAAAAAAAGAGTTATTAATAATTAATAATTCAGTTTCAATTACATTCATTACAATATAATTAAAGTTTCTTTACGTCTTTATGGCAATCTGATTGTTCCAGAGGTTCTTACGTTTTTGTTTGTTCATATCTCGATGAACTGAACAAAATTAAGCCATGCCTACTAGCCCCCTACTAGCCTACTAACCGATTTACAATACCGAGCAAATGTCAAAATACCGAAATTTCGGTATTGAAAAATATTTCCTGGAAAGCACTAATATTATATCTGACGAGCTCAAAATTGGTTGCAATAAATCAGACGAGAGTCTTGTGTATGAAATTTAATTGTATTTAGATGAAATTAGCGAGTGAACCTTAACACATGCATGCATTTAGTTTAAAACCGAATATACTGAAAATAGCGCTCGATATCAGTATCAGTATTGGTATCGTGTCAATACCGAATACCGTACCGATACCGAGGTAAATCACCCCAAAAATACCGATATCGTAACCGAACCTCAGATTTCAATACCACCCAGCTCTACTTGTAAGTGATGTTCTAGAGCTGGTGGCGAAAATTAAATGGTTCCACCGACAGCATAAATGTTAGACACGTTTCGTTCATTCACTTTCATAAAAGATAAACTAAACACAAGTAGGACAGTTCCTTCCAGTATAATGAAATGATCCATAAAAATACACAGCAGCTAGAGGAAATGATGTCATTTACAAAAAATCACCTGATTCAAATAATAGTGAATGAATGTTTGCATTCTTGTGCGACATAATATCAATGAAGTTTACACACACAATACTTCTAGTGTATTTAAAACTAAACAAAATAAATTCAGTTATGTATTGTTAAAGTATGGATATAAATTTAATTATAAGATTTGAACGCAATAATATTTTGGTTCATGCAAGTATAAACCAAAAAACCCAGACGTGCACACTTTTTAATGACCCTCTACACAGTCATACAGTGTGCACATTGTGTTTTTAGTTCATAGTTGCATAAACCAAAAAATAATTGTGTTCAAATTTTAAATAATGTCATCCTATTGGTCTAGTCTTAGCAATGGTGTTTGTTAATTTCTCGATGTATGTAAAAATTACTTCATCAGGGAATGTTATACCTGATGACGTCATTTAATATTAGTACTTGTCTTATTGAGTATTAACGTTTATAGACCAAAAATAATTTAAAATAAAGTGTGAACTTTTTAATGTTATTATTAGTAAGTATGTTTTTAATTTAATTATAAGAATTGTCTGGTATTTCTTTTACCTTCATCTGGGTATGAAATTTGTTTAAATAATCTGCAAACTTATTTGAGAAGGGCTTTGCTGATTCACAGTTAGCAGATGATTTTTTTATATTTTCACATCCTGATGAATATAAAAGAAATTACGAACAATCCTAAAATAAATTGCAATACCATTAACTTATGCATAAATTTTCTCAACAAATTATATTATTTGTTTACACTACCGGTACTTGACACATTTCTTTTAAATTGGCTATTGTTTTTTTTAATTTCAGTTAAAAGGTCTGTTGAAGGATGCTTTTGATGATCTCGTTGATGATGATTTGCTCTCTGTGACTTCAGAAGACTCAGCCAACATCAGTGGTTGCTCTGAAAGGTGTCAATTATTTTAATTTGTCTTTAATAAGTTGAAAAAACTACATTTATTAATATTTTCATTTGTAGAAATGGGATTACATAGTACATAAGAGCTGTTAAGTAATCACAGTGTGTGGGAGAGGTTAATGTTTTAAATATTGTCATCACCAACAGTGTTGTTTTTAATACTGTAGACCAAGTGTTGAAATAACCATATGTCAGTTAGACATCAAATAACCATATTTAAAATGTACTGTTTGTTTTGTTTAACAGTACCACTAGAGCGCACTGATTAATTAATCATCGGCTATTAGATATCAAACATTTGTTAATTCTGACATGTCATCAGAGGAAACCTGCCACATTTTTCGTAATACAGCAATGAATCTCTTATATGCACTTTCCCAGATAGGAAAGCACATACCACAGCTTTTTACTAGTTGTAGTGCACTGATTGGAATGAGAAAAAAACCCAATCAGTTGAATATTTCACTGAGGTGGTGCGATCCTGTGATGCAAGAATCCTAAGCAAGCACTCCACCGACTGAGCTAAATCTCACCCCCAAAATGTGCTGAGGTATCCTTTTTTATCTGTTTGACACATTTGTTTGTTGTAATAATTGTATGACTAAAGTTGCTAAACATTTTAACATTTGTAATGTTATATCTTTTCTTCTTGTTTTTTTTCCTCAGTAAAACACCTGTTAAAGGTAATGGTGGAAGTGGTGATAATGCTATGTCTGGCCTTCCGTCCAGAGACCAGGTGGCTCGAGAACTTGATGCCATGGCAAATGGAATGCAGCATGCCACGTTTGGTGTAACGTACGATGGTGATAACCCATCTGCGAAGAGTCAGCCGTCAAATAGCTATCACCCTGGAAATTACACCACTAACACCACAGCCAATGTCGATTCCAATCTTGACAGACAGCAATATTCTGATGCCACAAATCGTTACCATGATAGCCAACCCATTCCAGATTCTGAAGTTTATCACCTGACCAATGAACACCTTCATCAGCACAATCACCATAATGACCAGTGGCATGGTAACACAGCTGGTTATGGACACAACAGTGAGCATGATCAGATCCACCATCCTCAACGTCATCATTTCCACTATCACGACCCACAGTACGATGAATTCTACAGCAACAGATTTGAAACTAACAGACTCATCGAAGGAAGAGAGCGCGAAGAAGCTGAAGGAGGAAATGATGTTATTTTTGCTGATACGCAAGGACAAACGCAATGGAGTCACGGTCACACTCGCAATATCGGGTACGGGCAGACACTGGAAGTGCAGGGAGGTAACTCAGTACTTCCAACACACAGTAATGTATATTCTCATGAAAGAGGAGATTACGAGATAAAGGGAGGTAACTCAGTAATTCCATCACACAATACTGCCTACTCTCATGACAGAGGAGAGTATGAGATACCTAGAAGTGAAGGACATTATGTGCAGCCAGTGCAGATGCACAACATACATGGTTCAAGTGAAGACTGTTTTCAGAGACAGGTAAATTCAGACTCCTATCCAACAGAGGATCCGAACCGATTGAATGTTCCGACAAGTCACTCTTCTGTACCTGCCTCTCATTTCGTTAGTGCAGAGCCACTATCAGATGCGGTTGGGCATAATCCCCATGTACATTCTGACTTCCAAGACACCTATAAAGTTCAGTACAGACACACAAAAAGTGGCATTGATGAAGCGAATGCAAAATTGGAAAATGAAAATTTAAATAATCAAGGACTGCAGAGAACAGAGGATCCCCAAAAAGAATTTATTTCACAAGGTTTGTATTCTTAATTGTTTAATGTAAGTTGTAGCAAAGATTTAACATCCAGTAAGCTTATTTGTTTTCAAAAATAAAATAGGTGAATTCGTTTTACACATCACTGTGGTGAAATGTGTATTGGATTATATTAAAGTGATTGCAGGAATAGTTAGTTTTTGCATTACATTTATAAGATCTATAATACAAGAATTATCTTTTAAGAAAACTGCTGTAGACATGAGTTTTTCTGTTATAAAAATATATATCTGTTTTTAGAGCAACTTGAAGGTGTTAAAAAAAGTAGTCACTCACTTTTGGTTTTTATCCCCCACCTTTTAAGCTAACTCTTCAATTATGTTTTAAAACTTTATATTGTCCTTCACATATTTCTGTATTGATCCTGAAACCTGTCTAAACCAGATCATGCAGGGGACCTAATATTTATCCTATTTAGACGATCTGAGGTTTAAAAAGTTGCATTTTAGAATTTAGAACATTCGGGACCTTGAAACTTGGCCAGTTTTGATAAGATTCCAGTTTGCTCAGGGTCCGGTTTAGATAAGTTTCAATGTATAGTACTTTACCAGGATAAATGAATAATTCTTATTGGATTATTTCCTGTTGTAGATATCGGTGATGGGGGTCAGCTGACACAGCTACAGATCCTGTACAAGGCTCGGGGTCGTAAGTTGGAGGAGTTGACCAATCTGTTAGAAAACTACAAACAAGAGCACGGACGAGAACTCCGAATAATAAAGCATCAGCTGTCCATGGCTCAAGGTGAATATACATTTCACGCTGCTCAGAACTGAACATTTGTGTAGGCCATTTATGCGTTACGCAAAAACAAATGCAGGTAACCCATTTAATTTTTATGTAACCCATCATGGTCATGTAAATGATGTCATAAATTCAATGCGCTAACAAAAATTGTATGACACAAAATATAGAGGCCGTCATTTGTAACATTCAAAAAATATTTTGAGCCTCGTACATGTGGACCTGCTTTAAAACTTAAAAATTTAGACTTAAGATTTTAATGAAGTCTGCGTTATTTTGGCAAGGTATTAAGTATAAGTACTGAACCTGTTACAAATGAAATACTATTTTAAAACTCCAGTTATTCAAGTTAAATGCTCAGACCTAATAATTGATCATGTAAAATAAATATTACTTTACAGTTTCTTTTATTTTATTATTGTGTTTCTAGCTGAAAAGGAAGGTGTTGAAACTAGTTACAAACAATGCCAAGAGTTGCTGAAAGATTCCAAGGGAGAAAACTCTGCACTGACTGGAAAGCTGAGAGCAGCTGAGCTACAGATTAATAGCCTCAAGGATGTGAAGGAAGATGTAATTAATAATTAAATTGTTTTTAATTGTCTAAGACAAAAGCTTAAGTTTTAATATATTATTATTTTGCCACATACACAGTTGCCATGGTCCAAGAATAACTGTTATTGAATTTTTTAAATTTAATTTTTGATACAAATAAAAAATGTTACATAACTGGTAACCCATAGTATATTCCAAACAAAATACTTCAGTCAGTAATATTTCTAAAATTTGTTAGAATGGCAACATTTCTTAATTCTCTGGAGAACCATCCTGAATTTATCTTTACTTGAGTAAAAGCTGTGTGACAAAACAATTCATTATTTTACTTTAAACATACCACTCGTTTCAAAAATGATTTTGATATTTTTCAATCAACCCAAACTCCAAAATATTTTTGAAAGTAGATAAACAGAGTATAGGTTCCTGAATGAAATACTACATTTTTAATATACTAAACTCTAAAAGCACTGATCAGATTTATAGTTGTAAAAAAGATATAAAAACAAAAAATAATACATTTAACTGATTTTTGTGTAATTGGATGTATTCTGGTAGGTAGTAAATAACTCCAAAATCATAAACAAGGATTATGGTTATTGTGTGTTTATAGAAACCTCACACGTGTTATTGCAATAACAACAAAACACTGAGTGGTGTGATTTCAGTTGAGTTCAGTATATATGAGTCTGTTACATTTCATTTATTCATTTATAATACTGGCCTTGGTGGCATCGTGGGTAGGCCATCGGTCTACAGGCTGGTAGATACTGGGTTTGGATCCCAGTCAAGGCACGGGATTTTTATATATATATATATATANNNACATGGCCTCGCATTTTTCGCATTAATATTATGATCGCATTAATTTCAGGATCTACAGTATATATATATATATATATACTGGGCTGCAAACGTACCAGCATTATGTCCATAACCCAACCAAGGCCGGTACCTACCCACTGAGTCATTAAACTGCAAGCTGGTAACAGAATACAAATCTAATACCTATCGGCCTTATGTCTGATGGCCAGTGACTGCTACATTTGCAAACTATTTGTTTCAGCTGGTAAAACAGATCCAGACAACCGAAAGCACCATTGAAAGTTTGACTCAGCAGGTGTCTGATCTCAGTCAGTCGGACAGTCTGTCTCGTGCGCGCAATGATCACGATGCAGTCATCTCGTCCATACAGCAGCGCCACAACCAGGAGGTGCTGGCACTGAAACAGAGTCTTGACAGTGCACATGATAAACTGTCGGAACAGGTGGGTCAAATATATATTACATATACAGATTATACAGCGTGTTCATTTTTTGTTTTAAATAAGAGGCTGTTTGAGAAAAATATTGGGTTAAAGTGATAATTGGGTACAAAATATGTTAATGTATTGATTTTGTATTTTAAGATAAGCATGAAAGTAATATAACAAAAACACTATACTAACTTTGAGAAACCAAATCGTTCAACTTCTTAAGACAAAGTGCAAAAGTCAAAATCATTCATTCATCGGTTATTGCTTTTTTCTTAGCAGGGCATATCTACTGAACACCTTGAGGTTTATAATTTTATGCATGAAAAATAGGCAGTGGTTTTAAACATTGTCACCTGTTAATGAACACTTTGAAGTATGTTTCTTAGAGTGTAGTGTAGTGTCAAAATACAAGCATGAGGTGTGATGGATCATAGATCACCGTTTATTAACTTATTTTGGTGCTTATATCCAGTTAAGATTCAAGCACACTCTCCTGGGCACACACCTCAGCCTTCTGGTCTGTGTGTCAGGACAATGGGTTAGGTGGTTAGTGAAAGAGAAACGGGTATAGTGGCCTTACACCTACCCACTGAGCTCTTAAGAAACTGTACCTACCAGCCTGTAATCTGATGGCCTAACCACTGTGCCACTGAGACTGGTTGTTTATGCTGGTCCATCAGGTTTTTTATGTCCCAACTAGAGCCTAAATACTGTGGTAGGAAAAGGAAAATCCCATGCTGTATATCAGTATGTGGTGGCGAGGGGTTCCCATCTCACTAGATCAAGTGTTCATGTTGTTAGAGGAGGTGGAGATGTTCATGTAGGACACTGGTTGTGTCATGTTCTGGAGGCTAAGAACTCAACAATTTGACGGGTAACACTGTTTTGTCATATCACACCTGTGAGGTCTCTTTTGTTTGAGGCTGCAAGAAAAACACACCTGAAAATATACAAAAAAATTACTAACAAGATTTTTGTTTAAATAATTATTATGAACAAATACAATACAGATTTGTATAAAATTTTGAAAGGGATTTCTTTGTCTCTTATTATTTATTTATTTTTAATCACAGGAAAGTATTATATCCTCCTTGAAAAGACAGTTGGCTGAACAGATGCAGTTGCTTGAACAGGCTCAAATATCTCGAGCCGAAAATATTAACAGACTTACAAAAAGTTTGGAGGAAAGTCAGCGACAGTGTCAAGCATTGCTAGAATCATGTACGTTACATTGTATTATCTATATTGCCCTGTATTTTGAAACATATTTATGATATTCTGTGATGAATTGGCATGGGTTGTTTTTTTCCTTAGAGGACGAGGAGATTTAAAAAATATATTTAAACTTAGTTAAAGAAACATAGTAAGTTTCATTATTAAACACATTATGTTTCTTATTAAAGATCACAACTTTTGTGGTAGCATATTTCAGCAGGTTTTCATTTGTATCTCATGCTCTTGACCATGTGCTACAGTTAATACATTTGATAAATACTCCCATATGTACTGCCTGAAATTGGCAGACACTCATGAATGTCCATGTCAAACGGAGCACAGCCTGCAATTCTGCCCCCTCCATGATGAAGCTAGGATAAAACACTGGCCGTATGGAGCAACACTGGTTGTCAAGCTTTGGGGTTCCAAAGAAGACTTGACAGAGACAGCATTTTTTTTTATCACCACAACCAGACTCCAAATCTAAAGCATGATCAACTATATCTTGAACACAGAAGAAAATAGATACAATTTTAGGTTTTTTTAACTGTAAGTAATGTAACTCATTGAAACTGTTCCTAATTAAGTAAATGTTTTCTTTAGCTTCCTCCCAGGAACTCGGTCAGATTAAGGCTCAACTCAATCAAGCTTCTGCTTCCAAAAGAATATCTGATGAAATGTGCACATCTTTACAGGTAAATACTCACACAATTTCATGTTGTATTCTTTTCAAAGATAGAGATGGGTTTACCTTATTGGTTAGAGCATCTGCCTATATTTCAATGTATTGAGTTATTTTCTGATGATGTTGTATATTTGAGTAAGTTTCAGTATTGCAGGTCATTAATATAAATATGTTTAATGTGAATTAATTCTTTATTTACAGTTTATTGCCATTATTTATAAATTGTAAATTGGAGATAAATATCTTCAGATTTTAAAAAAGAATTTATGATTTTAACTGTCTGAAAACTGTTCTTTGCTTTGTTCTTTGATGACAAGGTCATAACAGGGTCCGCACTTAACGGTCGCCCGATCGCCCCTGGCGACTGAAAACGACGATTGTAGTCTAATGTAGTTCTGTTCAGTTTAATAATTCAGGGCTTTAAATTACACCAGAGTCAAGGTGGTAAATGCTATGCCCAAAATATATGTACCAAAAATAATCATGCTAAAATTAAGAACAACCATGCTTACCTTAAAACATTTTACCTCAAAACTACTGAAATATTAAGCTCTAACTTGATTGCAATCACTTTCAATGCATTTCTATACATCTACAACTTTCTGGCAGTTGATAATAGTATTACTGACATCAGTGGTGTCATGGTTAAGTCATCAGACATAAGTCTTGTAGGTACTGGGTTCACAGCCTGGTACTGTCTCCCACCCAGAGCAAGTTTTAACAACTCATTGGGTAGGTGTAAGACCATGACACCCTCTTCTTTCTCACTAACAATTAACCCACTGTCCTAGACAGACAGACCAGATTAATCTGTGTCTCCAGGACATCGTGAATATAAACACAAAAATAAGTTGAAATGAAATGAAATAATAATAATATTACTGTTGTAAAAAGACATCACTGTGCCCAGACCAGACAAAACACATTGTGCCCAAATTAATGACACCTAAAGCTCTGCAGTTATTATTTTGTGTTTGGTTTAACAATGATTGTTTTGTGTTCCATTAAACAGTTATTATCATGTTCACGTTTACTAGTTATTATAGCTGATTGTCTTGTTTATTATGGTTTCAGAGTGAGATTCAGGAACTGAAGGACCAGCTCAACATGTATGAGTCGGCCTCGAGTCTGGGGGTGTTTTCTCGTGGTCAGTCGATGGGCACAAACGATGACTCCATGGTGGAGCTGGGAATCAAGAAAACACTAGACTTCAACACTCCGGACTCAAATTCAAGGTAACAATCTCTTAGACTTACATTTAGATTTTAAAATGTATTTTTATCATTTTTATTTATTTGATGACATCATTATTCTAACAATCTGTGATAAAAGTATTGGTGCTAGTTTTTCAATGGAGGTAGGTCAGCTTTTTGCTCTTAAATCTACGTCAAGTTTTTCTGTTTAGCTGCAGTATTAAATATAGCCAAATTTCATAGAAAACCCACACTGCATAAAGGAACATGATCATCACTAATGACTTGCAGGTACAGATGTCAGTCATGATACAAATGGGTGAAAGTTAATTCATGTTCGGAGCTGTTAACAGTTATTAATATTTTCACCTGTGGTTAAACTTTATGCTAGAGTTAGGTGGGTGGAAGGATTAATAAAATAAAATGCTTTTAAAATGAAAACAAAATGTGATTTACATGTTCGATTTACACTTTTGGTTGAAGTATGAGGAAACAAAAATATTTTCTGTTTGTAAATACTGAGAATTGTGAATGGACCCTTACATTACAGTGCATATGTTTTGTGTTCACTGAATTAACATTTACACTACTGAATTAATTTTTGACAACACAAGTTTATATCTTTTTCTCAAATATTTTAACTTTACATCTTGAATGTTTTGTTTTTGCATTTACCATAGTTTGATACCCAATAGTTGATGTATTCATTCATTCATTTATTAATTTTAAAAGTTTATAATTACATAAAATAATGTTCATATGTGAAAGGGCATTTATTATTTCTTTGGGTTTACTATTTTTGTTTGTTTAAGAGCAGAGCAGTTGTGGCGTTTGCTGACAATAATTTGTTTTGGAAACACTACAATTAATATCCCAATACAATATGGTGACTGTATAATATAAATTTATATAATTATGGCTTATGATGGATGTGCTAAATTCATTTAATAACTTGTGCTACAATTAATTGTTTATAATAATTTGTATTTGTTCTGCTTTTAACTGTAGATACAGTAGAACACATGGTTCTGGAGAAATAACTTCACGGTTGAAGAATGAGCTGGAGAGGTGTGTGACAAGCAACAGTCAAAAGCGAACTGTAATTAGCAAGTTGAAAGATGAGCTGCGTGTCGCTAAGGAAGAAATTGTCACACTCAAAGAACGGTGCCAGCGAGCAGAAAAAAATGCTGAAGAATATCAGGTAAGCAGAGATGTGATTTTCAATCGGATTCCAGGGTTTCCGTTCATAAAATTTAATTTAATCTGAAATGTTAAAAAATCCCACTTTATTTAGGTATAGATTAGGTTTCAGCTTTTAAAAGATCATTTCAAGTTAAAAAATTTAAAGGGAGGTAACATCCCTGGATAAGTGAAATGAAGAAAAATGATGATTAAAATGTCATTACATGCTAAAGAATTCGGTGGATAAGATTTGTATAGCTTTCTTGTTGAATTATGTATTATTTGTAATTGGTGAAATCAATAAATCATGATTATTTAAATGGTTATTAAAGATTAAAATGGTGCATATTATGCAGATTTTGTTGTTTTTATGACATTTAAATTTTTAGAACAAATCCACGTCTGTTGTAAATTAATTTGAGACAGAATGTACTAGATTTACATTCAGACCATTTTAATAACTACATCAGTTTGAAATAGAAATTATTTTACATATGCATATTAAAGAGTTTTTAAATTGTTTTAAAGCAAAATTAATGTAAAATTTAAATTATTTTGTAATAGATACATGTATTTGTTTGGTAGTTATATTGGTACATGTCACTGGGTTTTTTTATGCATGTTACTCTTTTGACAGCTGTTTACATTTTGTTTTATTAGTAATTTTGCAATGTTTTAAATTGTCGTATGCCTTTGTTTGACACTTAACAGTTGATATATTCTGTTTTGTGGGTTTTTTGTGTACTCACATGTTATAAAATATTTATTCAATTCAATGCCTAAATGTTTTCAGAAAAAACTGAAGGAGTTTGAAGAATTACTTCAACCCGGAAACAAGATGACTGCCATGGAGGCTAGAATGAACAAGGAGGTAGACAACCTTAAGAATGAACGGACCATTTTACTTGAAGACATTGAGGTAAGAAAGAGAATTTAGTGCAGACAATCGCAAGAACCAAGTCAGATAATTCTTAAGAAATGTGTTAAATATTTCATAGTGTTTATATAATGTAACAGACGTTAAATGGGTGGCAGGAAGTAGCCCAGTGGTAAAGCGTTCGCTCGGTGCACCGTCTGTCTGGGATTGATCTCGATTGGTCGGCCCATTGGGTTATTTCTCGTTCTAGTCTGTCTGTGTGATGGTGCATATAAAAGATACCATGCTACTAATTGAAAAGAATAGCACATGAAGTGGCGACAGCAGGTTTCCTCTCTCAGTATCTGTGTGGTCCTTAACCATGTGTTGAGTGCGTTGTTAAATAAAACATTTCTTTCTTTCATTAAATGGTTTATTAAAGATGTGAATTTCATTAATGTTGGATCCTAGGTTTGATCCTAAGGAGGAGTGAAGTGTACTGGAGTTCTATACTATAGAGAAATTGCAAACTACTAGTCTTAGACCATTTCCAACTGAATTTGGTAGGAAGCTTCCTTGATACATTGAACAAACTAAATCATGAAATTAATCATCTGATTTTTGTTACAGGAACTGAAGAAGCGTCTATCAGAAGTTGCAAAGAGTGAAGAAACTTTGTCCGAAATCAACCAGGAATTAAATAAGCGCATGTCAGACATGGTCAAAGAGTATGACACCGACAAACGAGAATCTTTGGAAAGGTTTGTCCATTTCTAACCCAGTTATGCAGCTGTAAACAAAAGTATTGTAATCCAGATGTATTGTCCTGTGTGTTGGGAAGAATGTATGAAAGGGCCTTGATTCTGACAGAAGAAAATTGCCATAGTGGTGGCAGCTGCATTTAAACATACTTTATCCTCTAGAGTGTAGTCCATGTGTCACATTTGCTTTGCATTAGAGCTTTATAGATGGTCATTAAAATAAAGATTTCCATGATGTATTTCTTTTGGAACATAATCAATTTGATTATCAATGTTTAGGTTGTTAAATAGTCATTGTTTGTTCGTGTGTTATCTAGGTGTCAACGGGCAAGTGACCAAGTTCATGAAGTCACAAAACAGAATCTTCGACAACAACTGATGTCAGAATTCAGCATTGAGAGAGCTCAAATTGTGACAAGATATGAATCTGAGATTGGACAGCTGAGGTACATGTAGTTGGTGCTATTAAATTAGTTTGTATAATAGAGATCAGACAGCTGCGTAGCTGGTTAAGTAAAAATAGTTTGTCAGGGTTTCATCAAGGTTAATCTGGACAAACTAAAACTTGAAATATACTTTAAAATGAATTGAAATTTTATTACAGTAGTATTGATTGACTTACCCGTGTAAACACAGGATTTCAGTTTTGCTAATTTGCATGGTATTATGGTTTGAATAAAATTAATAATTTATTAATGTAAAATAATTATTCTAATTCAACACATTTGTAAGAACGAATCTGATTGGATCTCCACTAAAAATTTCAGGTGGTAAAATCACCGATATACTGGTCAGAAATTTTCTGGCAGAAATACGTCATAGGTTAAGCAAAGAACAGGCTTGTTTTGTAATGACATCATAAAGACAATTTCTGTAGTATTCATATTACGTACAGAAGTCATTAAATATTGAGACGTTTTTATGTCAGAAATGAACATATTATTCTTAATTAGTTGTTATCTAATCACGAGACCTGATTAAATATGTCAAATTACAAATCCATGTTCCAGCCGCAAACGTTCCGACCACCCATCGTCTGTTAATGGACTGCCTAATGACGTCACCAGTTTATATGCTTATTCTTACTAAAAATGTCACAATTTTCTATTTAAAATCAACCAGCAAACAGTTTAATTAGAACAGGGATATCCCTACTGTGTTTTCCGATTTGCGGATGTATATCGGTCGTTTTACAGTCACAAATTTACCGTTTTATAAAACTAAATTTGGGACAATAAAACCACCAATATACGTCCGCAAATTGGAAAACACAGTAGGGTTATCCCCTAAATGTCCTTAGGAATAGTGCTGTGATAAAACAATTAGCTATCAAAATGTAAATTCTGAAGAAAAAAACTGAAGTTTTTTGTTTCACCATTTTTAAGTTGAAAACAAAATGAAGCTAACAGTGAAAAACCCTAAAACATTATCCCTAATTTTATGTTTAAACTCTTTTTGTGTATTTTTGTAGAAGTGATTTGAGTTCTGCCCAGCAGGAAATTGATGAAGTTAAAGATCTGTATGTGAAAGCTTGTGCAGAAAACAACTTGTTAGGTGAAAAACTTCAAGGTGAATTCGAAAACAAACACAAAGAAGAACTTGAAAAGGTGGGTTGTTTTGAATTTGTTAATATTCAAATTATGAGGTTTGTTTTCAAAATAAATTTTAAGAACTATTAAAAAAAAAAAAAGATTTCCATTATATGTTTACCATTTTTCAAATAATAGCCAGAGGTTATTAATTTGTGTTTGATGTTGTTTTGTGTCCAGTCACTCATTTAACTGCACAGCAGTTATCTGTGATTGGTATTGTCATACTGGATTATACGGATGCAGGGCTCACGCGACCAGGTGAAGTGAGCCCAAACTTCACCTTGATCTCGCCGACTTCGCCCTGACCATGTGCCTGGAGCGACGCCGAAGTCGCCTTGTAAAAACAGTGGCGGCATGCGTTCACGGGTTCCCTGACCAGGAATTTGGAGATGGCAACACGCGTAATTAAGGATTAATTATCCCGGTCTCTGAAGATAATACAAAGGAAAATAAAAGAATGTACCTGCAATCACATGATCCGTAATTTGGTATTTATGACGGTAACTCACTTGGAAAAGTATATAATGTGTATTTTTGTTGCATTATTTAATGTATTAAGACAACGTTTAGAAATGTGGTACATGCATATGATAATCATGTCGATTTTAAAACTAAATCTTTAACATGGTACATTGCTTTTTTGTTTAGACCTAGCTTGAGCCCTGCGGATGGGTTACTGATTGGAATGAAATTGAAAAGCCATAGTTAAGTCTGCAAGAATAAAAGTGGGATTAGAGAGCCTGTGCCCCCTCTCTGACTTTTCAAATGTTCTTCCTACAGACGTGCAGCAGTTTACTTAGAATGTGGGAGCTCTTGAGACCTTTCCTAACATCTAGTTAACACTAGCAGTAATACATTTAATGTAAAATGATACAGGTGATTTTATTTTTTATCTAAAGTTTTAACTGATTTGTTACAGATCAAAGAGGAATTAACGTCCAAGAAAGAGAAAGCAGTTGAGAAAGTGCATAGTGAGATCACAGACAGTTTGAGAGATGAAATGAAAAACGAGTATGAAGCAACTATTAAAAGAGAAGTGGAATCTGAGGTGAGTTAAGGGAGATAAATATAGATATGAAAGTTTTCTGGAATTCCAGGTTTTTAATCTTTTGTACTGTGTTTCCAGATTTTTAATCCTCTGTGCGGTGTTTCTGGGTTTTTAATCCTCTGTACAGTGTTTCCAGGGTTTTAATCCTCTGTACAGTGTTTCTAGGTTTTTAATCTGTACAGTGTTTTTCAAGGTTTTTAATCCTCTGTACAGTGTTTCCAGGTTTTTAATCCTCTGTACCGTGTTTCAAGGTTTTTAATCCTCTGTACAGTGTTTCCAGGTTTTTAATCCTCTGTACAGTGTTTCCAGGGTTTTAATCCTCTGTACAGTGTTTCCAGGTTTTTAATCCTCTGTACAGAACAGAACAGAATTTTATTACACTCAGGCCGCTATTCAGCGGCATATGAGGTATATTTGACAAGAAATTGATAGTGACAAGATGGAGTTTACAGGAGATATTATATATATATATATACAAGTTCAAAAAT